>JACEFZ010006527.1:22500-40701 GCA_014155875.1 Cepaea nemoralis | reverse complement strand
GAAGTCACACTGATATAATCACGTAAAGTCACACTGATATAATCAGTGTAAATACACATTGATATAATCATGTAAAGTCACACTGATATAATCACGTGAAGTCACACTGATATAATCATGTAAAGTCACACTGATATAATCATGTAAAGTCACACTGATATAATCATGTAAAGTCACACTGATATAATCACGTAAAGTCACACTGATATAATCATGTAACGTCACACTGATATAATCACGTAAGTCACACTGATATAATCATGTAAAGTCACACTGATATAATCATGTAAAGTTACACTGATATAATCATGTAAAGTCACACTGATATAATCACGTAAAGTCACACTGATATAATAATGTAAAGTCACACTGATATAATCATGTAAAGTCGCACTGATATAATCAATTAAAGTCACACTGATATAATCACGTAAAGTCACACTGATATAATCATGTAAAGTCACACTGATATAATCATGTAAAGTCACACTGATATAATCATGTAAAGTCACACTGATATAATCACGTAAAGTCACCCTGATATAATCATGTAAAGTCACACTGATATAATCATGTAAAGTCACACTGATATAATCATGCAAAGTCACACTGATATAATCATTTAAAGTCACACTGATATAATCACGTGAAGTCACACTGATATAATCATGTAAAATCACACTGATATAATCATGTTAAGTCACACTGATATAATCACGTAAAGTCACACTGATATAATCAAGTAAAGTCACACTGATATAATCACGTAAAGCCACACTGATATAATCACGTAAAGTCACACTGATATAATCATGTAAAGTCACACTGATATAATCACGAAAAGTCACACTGATATAATAACGTAAAGCCACACTGATATAATCATGTAAAGTCACACTGATATAATCATGTAAAGTCACACTGATATAATCAAGAAAAGTCACACTGATATAATAACGTAAAGTCACACTGATATAATCATGTAAAGTCACAGTTATATACTCAGGAGAACTCACATTGATATAATCACGTAAAGTCACACTGATATAGTCACGCGAAGTCACACTGATGTATTCACGTGAAGTCACACTGACAGAATCACGTGAAGTCACACTGATGTATTCACGGGAAGTCACACTGATAGAATCACGTGAAGAAATAGTCACGGAAAGCCAGCCCGAAATGGTCACGTGAAGAAATACTGAAAATCAGGTGAAAAAAATGACGCCCGGCTGAAATAGTCACATTAAGAAGAGTACCTTAAAACCAGACTGAAATACCACCTGCAGAAATAATCACGCGAAACCAGAATGAAATAGACACGTGCAGCATTTGTCACGAGAAGCCAGACCGAAATAATCACATAAAACTGATTGAAATAGTCATGTGAAGTCAAACTGAAATAGTCAAGTGAAGTCAGAAGGAAATAGTCACGTGCAGAAATAGTCAGGGGAAGCCAGACGGAAATAGTCAGGTAAACCCAGACAACGTTAGTCATGAGGCGCACATCAGCGCAGCAGGTTGTCTATATTTATTCACACAACGACAGCACAGTGAGATCGCAGTTACACAAGCCTGTGTTATGCTGTCACAACTACAGCTTTTTCCAGCGGCTGTGCCTCCGGGAAACACATTTGACGTAGGTTCGATACCAACGTGGGCTGGGACATGGGAGATGGCGCCATGACGATCGCAAAGCCGTAAATTGGGTTTATATTGTTGACTAGTTAAATCAACATAACAAAGACGTGGGCTGCAGGCATGGGAGTTTACGCCAGGTCGATGGCAAAGGCCGGTAAGGTAGGTTTATGCTGTTGGCTAGTTAAATAAATATGTTGTTTGTCCATCAAGAATGATGATGACCATTCATTTCATCCAGTGGGGTTGAAAGTATGGAGCCTTGAGTTCTAAGATGGATGATAAGGCCTATTTTGGCACGAAATGTTCTTTGGCAATGTGGGCAAAGAATGCTTGACGTTTCAGGAGGAGGCTCTTCTGCTGTGGTTTTTCTGTCCAGCCTTTTATTTCACCGCTCTTGCAGTCCTGGTTGCTTCACAAGTGACTGCACCCTTGCGTGATGTCCGCCACAAATTTCGGTCTTTGGCAGCAGTTTCCCCCCCCCCCCCCCCCCCCCCCAGGTGTCAAGATGAATTACAAAAGCTTTCAGTGAGATTAAAGCGAGTACTGTATAATAATAGCACATTAAGAGTGCTGTCTAATAATATCACCTAGCGATTGCTATATAGTAATAACTAATATCACCTAGTGAATGATTTACAATAATATCACCTAGCGAGTGCTGTATAATAATATCACCTAGCGAGGGCTGTATAATAGTATCACCTAGAGAGTGCCGAATAATAATATCCCCTAGTGAGTGCAGTATAATAATATCACATTGCAAGAGACGTCTAATAATATCACCTAGCGATTGCTATATAGAAATATCACCTAGTTAATGCTGTATAAAAATATCACATAGAGAGTGCTGTATAGTAATATCACTTAGCGAGTGCTGTATTATAATATCACATAGCGAGTGTTGTATAATAATAATAATATCACCTAGCCAGTGTTGTATAATAATATCACCCAAATAGTGCTGTATAATAATATCACCCAACGACGGCTGAATATTAATATCACCTAGCGACCACTGTATAATAATATCACCAAACGAAGCGCTGTCTACTAATATAGCGAACGAAAGAAAAGCTCTATATTAATAATTTCTCCTAGTAAGTGCGGTGTAATAATAACACAGCATAGTTAGTACTGTATAATAATATCATATAGCGAGTGCTGCATAATAATATCACATAGAGAGTGTTGTATAAAATCAGCTGGCGAGTGCTGTATAATAACAATATTATGTAGCGAGTGTGTTATAGTAACATCACATAACAAGTGATGTATGTTAATATCACATAGTGAGTGCTGTATAATAAAATAGAACAACCAGTGCTGTATAATAATATCACATAGCCAGTGATGTATTATAATATCACCTAGAGAGTGTGGAATAATAATAATATCACCTATCGAATGATGTATAATAATATCACCTTGCTAGGGCTGTATAATGCCGGTCTCCCTGGTCGAGGCGTTAGCAGCTTTCTCCGTAACTCCGAATACTCTCGTGTTTGACGTGAGCGCACGAGAATTGCAAGCGGTTCGAGCCACCCCAGTGACTTATGAGAGTATGGAGCCGGTCGCTCAGAAAGCAATGGCAAACTACTGAGCGTAATCTTGCCAAGGAATCAACAATCAGCTGAAAGATGTTGATGTTGACAGCAATGTCCTGTAAAGGATATGCAAAACATTTATTTAGGGCTGTATAATAATATCACCTAGCGAGTGCTGTATAATAATATCACCTAGCGAGTGCTGTATAATAATATCACCTAGCAAGTGCTGTATAATAATATCACCTAGCAAGTGCTGTATAATAATATCACCTAGCAAGTGCTGTATAATTATATCACCTAGCAAGTGCTGTATAATAATATCACCTAGCAAGTGCTGTATAATAATATCACCTAGCAAGTGCTGTATAATAATATCACCTAGCGAGTGCTGTATAATAATATCACCTAGCGAGTGCTGTATAATAATATCACCTAGCGAGTGCTGTATAATAATATCACCTAGCAAGTGCTGTATAATAATATCACCTAGCAAGTGCTGTATAATAATATCACCCAGCGAGTGCTGTATAATAATATCACCTAGCAAGTGCTGTATAATAATATCACCTAGTGTCAGGGTCTTAAACTTGGCTCGCTAACCTAACACATGTGAGACAGTACAAGTACAACGTGATTTGACTTAAGACTCAACGACACAACGTTCAATTGATTTATTTACAGATCATATACCATACGATGATCACAACAAGATATACTTGACACTTCAATACACTTACATACACAATACAGCTCACAGTCGTTCTCTCAAGATGTCCAGACACTCGACGTTCATGCACAGAAACCACACAACGCCTTTCTCTCATCATGCGTCCAGTCGAGTCGACGTCCCAGAGCTGTCTGCCTATAGCTCGCAACTTGCCTCCCACCTGAAGTGGCTTCACGAGGCATGCGTGCGTCTTGCGTCGTCCTTGCCTGACCGCTGGCCGTCTCGTCAGCCAGCAATCTTGCAGGCAGGTAACTACTACTCGCCTGGCGGCGTAACGAAGTTACGGCATCCCTGCTGGGGACTAAGTCGCCTGGCGGGCGTAACGATGTCCCTGCATCACTGCCCTATTCTGGACTCTGACATGCTCCCCCGGCAACTTCATGAAAGATGTCATCTTTCATGTCTAATATATGTACATAATGGGTTACTATTTGAACCTTGTCAGAGTCAACCCTTCTGTTGTTATATACATTGGTATCATAATACATGGAAATACACATCTGCCATAGAAACATATAAGAAATGGAAGTTGTATTCAACGACATGTGATGTTCAACCTTTAACACTGTCAGGTTTCATCCTCTCGATGGCTGATTACTTCAATTGCATTAATGACCCAGTCAGATCGGTAGTACCAGCTTCACGCATCTACCTCGCAGCCTCCCAAAAAAACGTAATAATATGGTTCTTGAAACAAAAACCATCTGGCTAGACCGAAATACGGCTTTTACATAAGTCGCATTAAACGCTCAAACCCTGACCTCATTTGGCCAGGAGCTCTTGTCAGGAATAAATCTTCTGTGTACTCACAAATGACCTCTACGCGCAAGGTTTCAGATGGTACGGAAAACCTGCTTTGTTTTTGGAGGAGATAAATTAGCGTCTATTTGATGGTGTGTGCCTGCTTGTCACTAAGTATTGATTAGGTTTGTATGGCGTTGAGTGTAATTGTAAGTCGTAAGTTTTGTCCGTCAACAATTTTGTTTTTCAAAACACAAGTCACTTTCTTTCCCAAAACTTTTTGCGTTCCACAACTCAATTCACAAAGACAATCTACATATATCTCAACACTCTACAACATTGATGACACATCACTTACATCAAGATGACATTCAGTAAGGACATAGACATCAAGTTTACAAGATGGCGACAAGGTCACAATGGCGACAAGATCACAATGTCGACAAGGTCAAAACGGTGACAAGTTCAACAATCACGAATGTTTTACACTTTTACAAGATCAACCAATGTGTATGCACTGTACGTTTACAAATAGTCTCCATGTTTAAACAATGTAGTAATTTATCAAAATGAGCCTTCCACGATCACATTTACATGTACTATAAAGTTTGATAAAAATTCTAAGTTCACAAACTCTAGTTTTAAATGTTAATCACATAAACACGTTCATTTTAAAGCCGGACGAATGCCACCACGTCCACACATGTCAGGGTCTTAAACTTGGCTCGCTAACCTAACACATGTGAGACAGTACAAGTACAACGTGATTTGACTTAAGACTCAACGACACAACGTTCAATGGATTTATTTACAGATCATATACCATACGATGATCACAACAAGATATACTTGACACTTCAATACACTTACATACACAATACAGCTCACAGTCGTTCTCTCAAGATGTCCAGACACTCGACGTTCATGCACAGAAACCACACAACGCCTTTCTCTCATCATGCGTCCAGTCGAGTCGACGTCCCAGAGCTGTCTGCCCATGCTCGCAACTTGCCTCCCACCTGAAGTGGCTTCACGAGGCAGGCGTGCGTCTTGCGTCGTCCTTGTCTGACCGCTGGCCGTCTCGTCAGCCAGCAATCTTGCAGGCAGGTAACTACTACTCGCCTGGCGGCGTAACGAAGTTACGGCATCCCTGCTGGGGACTAAGTCGCCTGGCGGGCGTAACGATGTCCCTGCATCACTGCCCTATTCTGGACTCTGACACCTAGCAAGTGCTGTATAATAATATCACCTAGCAAGTGCTGTATAATAATATCACCTAGCAAGTGCTGTATAATAATATCACCTAGCAAGTGCTGTATAATAATATCACCTAGCAAGTGCTGTATAATAATATCACCTAGCAAGTGCTGTATAATAATATCACCTAGCGAGTGCTGTATAATAATATCACCTAGCAAGTGCTGTATAATAATATTACCTAGCAAGTGCTCTATAATGTCATGTAGCTAGTGCTGTATAATAATAATATCACCTAGCGATTGTAGTATAATAATATCACCTAGCGAGTGCTGTATAATAATATCACCTAGCGAGTGCTGTATAATAATATCCACTAACAAATGCTGTATAATAATATCACCTAGCGAGTGCTGTATAATAATATCACCTAGCAAGTGCTGTATAATAATATCACCTAGCGAGTGCTCTATCATGTCATGTAGCAAGTGCTGTATAATAATAATATTACCTAGCGATTGTAGTATAATAATATCACCTAGCAAGTGCTGTATAATAATATCACCTAGGTATTCCTGTATAATAATAATATCACCTAGCGAGTGCGGTATTATAATATCACCTAGCGAGTATTATATATTAATATCACACAGTGAGTGCTGTTTAATATTTCATCGTGAGTAATGTACAGTAATAGCACATAGCGAGTGCTGTATAATAATATCACTTAGCGAGTGCTGTATAAAAATATCATCCAACTATCCTGTCAATTAACCAACCAGGCACCCAGTCAGTCATCTAATCAACCAGAGTAGTAATATAGGATGTTTTCGACCCTCAAATATGGGTTCAATCAACATTTTTTTCACTTCTTTGCGGTCATGTGGCATAGACCCGTGATATAATCTTCAGGCTTCTCAATTTTCAAATCTTCAACTCTAGGGAACTTAACTACTTCCGGTTTTACCTACTAATGGTTACTAACTATCCGGTTTAAAAACATAATTAAAACAATTACAAGATAGCGATTTTTATTGTCTGTAGTGGGCGGGGCTTAAACAATATCATCATACACAGGTTAGGGGTTAGGAAGTCTGCCCTTGAAAATTTCGACGCGTATTTGCAGATCATATTTACCTCATATATCTGTTGTAAAAATGACCGAATGTTTATTAAAATGGCGGTTATTATTATCTGTAATTGGCGGGGTTTAAACACTATCATCATACAATTGGTGGTTGTAGGGTTTATAGTTATCTTCTTTCTTGAGTATTTGAGTGGGTGGGTTTGTAGCTTGATGGTGCCGGGTCATGCCCAGTGTAAGAGTGTGATCATGGGGAAGCGCGGCGGGGGATTTTTTTTCTTTTTCTGTGCTTCGTCAACTTATTCTTCTTTGGTCGTGTCTAGTGGTGAGGATGTGGGAAGTAAAGGGAGAGTTACTACTTCCGGTCTTTAAATATTTACAAAATGGCGGCTATTATTGTCTGTAGGGTAGCAGCAGTGCGTTACTGTAGTGAAGTGAGTATGGGGTGGGGTGTCAGCTATTGCGAGCCGGTGGTGACAGAGCTTGTTGGCTAATTGGAGAGCGCGTTTTACTCAAGATAACCATGAAACTTCTGTTCGAATAGACCAATGTTTAATGAGCGCCCACGCCAGACAGTTACCTGTTATGGTTGATCGTGCTTTAGTTACCCGTTGGTCAATCAGTTGAGACAATCCAGCCAACCAGAGTGTCAAAGGGGATTATTAATCCCTGACTGGTGGTTAACCGACCGCGGTATTTTCACAATAGGAATTAACTGTATCGATGACAATGAATTGTCAATCAATCAATCAATCAATCAATCAATCAATCAATCAATCACTTGCCGTCTTCACAATGAAGGTTGGCTGCAATGGATCTCCAACACTGTCTGTCTCTCGTCCTGACTGTACATTCCGTCAGGTTGATGCTAGTCCATCTTTTGATGTTATCTTCCCACTTGTTTCGATGTCTACCTCTTGCTCGCTTACCCTCAACCGTGCCCTCCAGTATGGTTTTTATAAAATTATCATGTCTTTTAACGTGGCCGAAATATTTCCCTTGCATCCTCTTTATTTCTTTCATCAACTCTCTCTCTCTCTCTCTCTCTCTCTCTCTCTCTCTCTCTCTCTCTCTCTCTCTCTCTCTCTCTCTCTCTCTCTCTCTCTCTCTCTCTCTCTCTCCATTCCCAGTTATTCTAGATCCTCTGCATTTGATTGTTTTTGTTTCCACGAAATACGGCATATTTGTCTGTATGTCCACACCTCCAGGGCCTTTATTCGACTTTCTAGTTGCTTGTTCAATTTCCAGGCTTCCGCGCCTTACAGTTGCATTGAATATACGCAGCATTTGACAATTCTCATTTTTAATGCGTTGTTAATCTCTCTAGATCTGAATGCTGATTTCATGCCGTTTAAAGCAATTGTGGCCATTTCTATTCTCTTTTTGATTTCTATTTCACTTCTGCCATCATCTGTTATTATATGTCCAAGTTAGGAGAAACGTGTTACTTGTTCTAGTATCTGCCCGTTTACTGTGGTGTTCATTGATGACCTTTCCTTTCCAATGCTAATTATCATAGGTTTTGTTTTTTGGATGTTAATATCTAAGCTGCATTCTGCACTATGACTGTTTACTTGTTCCACTAGGTCTTGTAACTCTTGCTCGTTTTCTGTTAGTAACACTGTATCGTCAGCATACCTAAGATTGTTTATGATTCTTCCAATGATGTTAAGTACAGGCAGTTCAATTTGTTTAAAAATTATTTCTGTGTATAGGTTGAAGAGGTTTGGGGACAGCACACATCCATGCCGTACTCCTCTTTTTATCTCCATAGGCGACGAATGGTTATTTCCGCATTTAATAGACGCCACTTGTTCCCAGTACAAGTTACTAATAAGTCTGATGTCCTTTCCGTCTACTCTTATATCTTAAATTCGTGTAATTAATCGTTCATGTTGGACTCTATCGAAAGTTTTCTTGTAGTCTATGAAACAAACATATATACTTTTCTTAACGTCTATATTGTTTTCAGTTAACATCCTCAAACAGATAATTGCTTCTCTGGTGCCGCTGGTTTTGCGTAACTCAAATTGTTCTTCAACTACTTCCTCATCTATTTTATGTTGAATTCTTTCTTGTACGACCTTGAGTAGTATCTTAGTTATGTGGCTCATTATACTAATAGTTCTGTAATCCTCACAATCAACAGCTCTTGACTTCTTCGGTAGTGTGATGAAAATAGATGTTTTCAAGTCCTTGGGGATGTACCCAGTATTATATATATATATATATATATATATATATATATATATATATATATATATATATATATATATATATATATATATATATATATATATAAGAGAATATTTCTCTGTGTGTGTATGTGTGTGTCTGTGGTGTGTGTGTGTGTGTGTGTGTGTGTGTGTGTGTGTGTGTGTGTGTGTGTGTGTGTGTGTGTGTGTGTGTGTCCTTTATGCGTTCCCGAACGGTCCATCCGACTGAGATGAAATTTTGTACAGAAGTTGTTCTCACTCCCGCGGATCCAACTGAAATAGTTAGTTTAAAATCAATTTTTAATTTTTACACGAAAGAAAAAGGCATTACGAGCTTCTGGTCTACGTCTTATTTCTCTGAAACTACTGAACGTAAACTTACCAAGATATCACGAAAACCTAATAAATGCTGGGATGACTGTATAGATGTCGAAGAGAAATAAAAAGATGAGTTAGAAAATTTTCACGTATTTAAAATAGATGCATTATTTTTATGAAAACTTTAAAAATGCCTTAAAGATTTTATCATTATATATTATAACGTATATGCCTGTAAATAACTGTAGACAAACATTTTATAAATCTTTGATAACAATGCAACAATTATATATATATAAAATATATAGCGATGCTACTAAAAGTTATGTCCCTTGGTATAACTTTTCTTAAGTTACGTCTACTCACTATATATAAATTATCATGTAATAACAAAATTTAATGTTATTACGTAAATAGCTGTTTCTAAACTAACAAACTATGACAGTTGGCAGCACCGTAATGAGAAGAAGACGTGAAGAAAATTTCCTCTCAATCGGATGGACCGTTCGCGAACGCATCAATAACATATGGACAGACAGACATGCTATTATATATATATATATATATATATATATATATATATATATATATATATATATATATATATATATATATATATATATATATATATATATATATATCATATCATCATCATCATCATTGACACCTTGCCGTCTTGACAGACGATAAGTTTCAGACCAGGGATGGAGTTATTGCCTCTCCATAGCACAAAGCCTGGGCTAAAATATAGAGATCATGTGTTGCCCATGCAGCATGATCCCTCTCTCGGCCTGCCTAGTTTACTCCAGAGGAAAGGTAACACCCCTACATCTGGAACAAGACAAGCTGCAGAAGCTGCCGGATCAGCAAAGCAATGCTCTAACTGTCCGCCTGTCGGAGCTTCGATCCTAGACCAGTTCGCCAACCAAGGCTTAGGGCCTGGTCTGCCCTGCCATGAGATTTTGTCTTTAGCTTGCATTTCCTCGCACCAGGGTAAGGCTTGTACCCTCCCAATTGCGCTCTTCCGCCCGAAGCCGTTGGCACAATGTGGGGTGTCGGGTTTGGTAAGCGCCGCCCAACGTTCAGCGCTAACAGAAACCAGGTAGTACCGTCTACTGTTATACGGTAGCTCAGTCATATCTGACTAAGACCTGACCTATATATATATCATTACATAATTCTGTGATAGTATCAATGCCAAAGCTGGATAAGGATTTTATCATCTCTGTTGTTATCTTGTCAGAACCTTCAGCTTTCCTTCTGTCATCTACCTTCTCTTCTTCAGCTTTTAATATGTTTGGTCCATCTTGAGTATTATACAATGTTTGGTTTATTGACTCTACTGTCCCAAAATAAATCTTCTGTGTACTCTGTCCATCTTTTTATTATGTCGGTGTTAGCAATTATAATTTCTCCATATTTTCTCCTGATCAACCGTTTTCTGTTATATTATTTTTCTTCTTTGTAAATTTTTTCTACGTTCATGTAATTCTTTCGAGTTGTCGTTTATTTCCAGATCCTCAATTTCTTTGCATTTTTTCTGTAACCACTCTTCTTTGGCAACTCTGCACATGTGACGTATTTCTCTATCTGTTAATATTTACTCTGGAGTGTTCGTTACTTTCTTTCTTTGAGTCATTTTGCTCACGATTTCATCGGTTATCCATAATTGTTTTTTGCTGTTTATCTTCACCGGCAAGGTGGCATTTGCAATCTGTATACTGGCTTTTACACATTCCCATTTTGTATTAATTTTGTCCTCAGGATTTTCACGTCCATATTGTTCCATACTTTCAATGATTAGCCCATCATATCTATTTTGTACTTCAACCAGGTATAACTGACTTATTTATGGTTATTTAAATGCTGATATATCTACTTGAGGGGTCTTCGATGTCATGCCTGGGTTTTTAAGTTTTATTTGTAATTTTAAAACTACAGGATTATGGTCAGAGATGATATCAGCACCAGGGTATGTTTTTGGCATTTTAACATTGTTTTTAAATCTATTTCTAATCATAATGTAGTCATTTTGGTTTCTTGTTATATCTCCAGGGCTTTCTCGCGTATACAGTTTCCTATGGTTATGCTGGGGAAATGTGTTGCAAACAATAAGATTTTGTTCTTCACAGAACTGTATCAGCCAATCTCCTCTGTCGTTTCTGTTTCCCATACCATATTGCCCTACTATCTGCAGATATTTTTTTTTCAACTTTTGCGTGCATGTCTCCCATGACAATTAGGATCTCAGATGAGTTTAGTTTAGTTTAGTTTAGTTTAGTCGATGGATCAACATCACGGCACACGGGTGTAACCCATAAGTGCTTCGTTCTCCTCCTAATTCAAACCTGAGTCTGGAGAAACTCAGCTCAGTGCACGAACTCCGTAGCACCGGCGAGGATCCTGAAATACTTTGGGTAGATTTTTAACTCAAAATCTGATGAGTTTACAACTTTAACTGTTTGTTGTAGGTCTTCATAATACCCTTCTTTCTGTTCATCACTATAATCAATTGTTGGAGCATATGTCTGAAGAATTATCTTAATTTTGAGAAGTATCATCCTATCTTTATGAGTCTAGAATCCACCAATACTTTTCTCTAAATTTTGTTTTACTAAATTTCCTACTCCTCTCTCGATCTCCTCCTGAGTTAATGAATATGCAATCTTTTCTTCTTATATAACTTGTAGCTGTACATCTTGTATCAGATACGCCTAAGATGTTTTTGCTTCTGCAATAAGGTTATCAAACTTCCCTGCTTGATATAGGGTGTGTACTTTCCACGTACCAATTCTTAGACTTCTCCTTCTACTTTTCAGGTAGGTATTGTCAGAATGCACCCTTTCAAAAGAATTTGGGATGCACTCGTCATTGTGCATTTCCTTATTCACTATAGGAGTTGTCTCTTCCCTGAGATTATTTACAACAGGTTCATCTTCAGGGGGCCAAGAATTACCCGTATCGCTGTTTTCTTGTTGTTGAATTACCATTGCTGTCTTTAGGATATTACATGGTGAGGTCCCAGTCTCTTCCACGATGGCCAGCCATGTTCACTATCGTGTCCTGGACACGCCTCATGTGTGCCAGACACTCTGTGTCGCTTTCGAAGCCGTTGATCTATTTAGATTCATCCGCCTTCTCCACCGTCCCAGTCTTTGTGTACTAGGGATGGACATTCCCTTAGTAGGATATTACCCCTACTTCACTCATGTAGTTTAGCCAGTCAGCCAAGACTTGCCCGTGGTGTGGCCACCGCCGTACACAAGCGGTATTTGTGGAGCCATACATGAGCTAGATAAAGAGATGGGAACCAAATAGGATCCTGGCTATGCATTGGGATATAGCTGCCACTCACTGCGAGGTACTATCCTTCACTCTTTACCCTACACCACAATGAATGGTCAGGTAGTGTAATAATAGGAAAGTTTGTTGTTGAACCTGTTAAGTTTATCGTTATTCAACTAAGACTGCTCCATGGGCGTTACACACACACACACACACACACACACACACACACACACTCTCTCTCTCTCTTTCTCTCTATCTCGCTCTCACTACCTCTTTCTCTTTCCCTCTCTCGGGTATATGATGCTAACTATAGTCAACACTATTATCGTTTCCACATGTAACACATACATCATCTGGAAAAACCAGTCTCACCCGGACACGTAATCAGAATACAATAGTCAGTTCAGAATGCCAGTATTCAGAACAAGCTAGTCGAGTTTATTTTAGTTTAGTAGATGGATCAACATCACGGCATACAGGTGTAACTCATAAGTGCTCCGTTCTACTCCTAACTCAAGCCTGAGTCGGGAGAATCTCAGCTCACTGCACGAACTCCGTAGTATCGGCGAGGATCCTGAAAATACTTTGGGTGGATTTTTAACTCGACATTTTGCCCGGGCAGAGCCGTTAGGCTACTCTTTTTCGATTTTCAACTGCCAAGGGATTTTTTACGTGCGCAACAATACACACGGACGTCCGATCTCACTACCCAGAGACCAGGGGAAATTTTATTATTAGAAGTCCACGTGAAAAAAATCCCTGCCGTCACCGGGGCTTGATCGCGGGACCTCCAGCAGTCGAGATGGGCACCATACCTCGAGACCACTCAGCCCCCCCCCCTCAACACTTAACACACCCAGTGTTCGAGTGTTATATATGAGTCTGTACAGTTACAACGGGTTCTCCTTGAATAATCATATTGTCAACACTCCAACACCAACTGTAAGGCTGTGTTCAGAGAGTGTGGAAAGAACGCAGGCAGTGAACCACCTGGGGATACGTTTTGATAGAAGCCTTGCTTATAACGAGCACATAGACCAGGTGATAACAAAGGCCAAGCGGGGTTTGGCTGCGATGCTGGTGACGGCGGCAGCAAACTGTGAGCAGAGCCATCTATGTCTTCTGTACGAGGGGCTGGTCATGTCTGTTTGAGTATGCGATGGCGATCCTGACTCTCAGCCATAAGCAGATAGAAAGGATGGAAAGGATACAGAATGAAGCTATGCGCATTATTCTTGGATGTACAAGAGATACAGCATGCAGGGCGATGCGCTACCTTCTTGATTTTCCAACCATTGAAGAGAGAATACAAGTTTGCAGGGCACGCGCCTACCTCAGAATTAACGCAAACACACAACATCCACTGCATAGTGAAATTAGGAAGGTGAAGGGCAGCAGGTTAAAAAGAGGAAGGTCGTGGATGGGTCAAGCCGAAGACATTCTTCAACAGGTGTGTTCACTTGAGGACTTAGAACCTGGCGAGAAGTGTGTACAAGTGCCAACAGAGTTCAGTACTTCTCTTTCAGTCTGCATCCAACTAGACAGAAAATGCAGACAAGAAAATCCGGCTGCTGTGGAGGCGGAAGTACAAGCTTTGATTTTCGAGAATTCTTTAGACGGTGATGCTGTCATTTACACAGATGGGTCGGTCGTCCGACATGTGAGAAGGTCATGGGCCTTTACGGCTCAGGCCGGAGGGAGAATTGTAAAGGAGGACTCTGGTGCTTTCACTGAAACCACAAGTAGCCTGACTATAGAAGTCATGACAGTAAGAAAAGCAATAACATGGCTCGAGACACAGGCATTCTCTAGGGCATGTTTCCTTAGCGACTCAATGAGCATGTTCAAGAGGATAGAGATGGGGTGGATCCGAAGAGAGTGGTTGCTGTCTCTGGAGTGGTCTCGACTGGCAAAGTTTAGTTTCATCTTCGTGCCAGAGCATGCGGGAGTACAAGGAAATGAGCGGACTGACAAGCTCGCAGGTAAGGCTACTATGGAGGGCGGACGCGCCATGGACCGGGCTGACATTCTGAATGTTCTACGAGAAGTAAGACTTTTGCGTGAACCAAATGATGACTGTGAATCTACAACCATGGTGAGACTGCGAGAACTGCAGATTAAAAGAGGGGTGGCCAAACAAGAACACTACGCAGGAAGCCAAAGAAGATTGATAAACCAACACAGAACTGGTGTCGTTAGCCGCTACACGCTGCGGGATTTGCTGAGGGGGTGATCTGAGCACTTATGTACTGAATGGTTCGATGTGCAATGGGGATGACCTGTCGACTAACTAACTATCAACGGGTTGTCGCTATGTGGCGCCAGTGTTGAAGTGTTTGCATTAGAGAGTGCGGCGGGAGGGGTCTTCTGTCGTTATGATCAGTCATGTGATGAATGATTATGTGCTTTATCATTTCCCGCATCTATTGACTTTCGCTGTGTTAAGTGTTGGCTTGAAAAGGGATTGTGTACTGACGGCAGAGTGAAGTTAAAAATGTCTTCGTCTATTGCGACCTCGTAACAGCCAGTCGGAGACGCCATGGTCCAATGATAGCAATATATTTAACTGAGATTTTAATTTCGGGCTGTGGAATGATTACATCTGTGCACTCAGGCGTAGCTGTCTGCATTTGTGCAGTTTTCATTTGTTTACTGACAGAACTTGCTTATTGGGTTATTTTTTTCTGTCTGCCCGTGTTATTCTTTGCATTTCCCCATGATTCGTCAAATCAAAGTATGTTATCCACCTTGCAAAAGCCTACCTTTACCATATCTGTTCTTGTTCTAATATCTTCAAGACAACCTCCACAAGACTGTGCTGAGATAGTTTTACCGACTCACTTATTTAATTGTCTTATTTGTTTTTTTTTCCGGGATTTGAGATTTAAACATTGAGCACAACCCAATACTGGCAACGCTGATCTCATTCCGGCACGAACCTAAGGCCTCGCCCTTTCAGTATGGAAGCACTAGACTCGAGTTTCGCTCTCGTTTGAGCTCGTTTGTTGTGCATATCCTTGACTGAACCCGGGATAAAACCCGATCACTACCGTGTGACGCCGGGGTGTAAACCACTAAACCACGCGGCACGCGCTAGACGGGACCAAATTATCACACTAGAATATCACAAGGTCACCCATCGTAGGCTATCATGACACAGCACATCGGCTCGACGCTCAATCGAGAACAGATCACGATCGGATAACGCAGAGGATGCCTCGCGTAAAAGTACCGCGCAGAGACATGCAATATATGCAGCCGGGAAGAAGAAGGCAGAGGCGAAGAAGGCCGCGGCGACTGCTGAGCCCATATCTACATACAAAAGTCCTGCTCCTACACCAGCTGAAACCGCTCCCGTCGCTTAAGAAACCACAACTGAAGCTAGTAGCAGCCGGGAAGTTCTCAACAGCAACAAGATGATGCAGCAAAATTTGCCAGAGACCTCCACACAGGAGGAAACAACAACAACGGAGGACTTTACCGGCAAATTACTGCTAAAATAGACAAGCGTGGGAGCAGCCAAACTGTCGGCGCTACCAACAGACAGGATAATCAGTCTGTTGGAAAATGAGCTGGGAAGAAACAACATCTACCAGCTGCGCGAGACACCTGATGGAGTCGTGGTCTCCATCAACAAATACCCAAAGACCACAGAACTTTTGCAGAAGATTGCACAAGGAAAGAAGGCCGACATCAAGCTTCACCACGGCACTGCACAAGTAAACGATGGGTCATTAAACAACGAGTCAAGACTCATCTCACCAACGACCAGATCAGGGAGATGCTGACGAGGGAGAACAAGAAACTCAAGATCACCAGTGCTGAGAGGATTATCGACAAGAATAACATCCCCTCCACAGTCGTTATCGTAACACCGGAGGACCGAGTGATCCCTCAATTCAACCGATGGGACCAGAGAGACCAAGTTCCAGAGCACTACATACCGAGAGTGCTGCATGCTCTAAGTGTCAGAAGTTTTGGCACATCCGTGCCACCTGCAAGAGTGAGGTGGGGGTATACAGATACTGCTCTGGACCTAATCCATACAGCCAGTGCCAACATGCAAAGATCGACAAGGACTTCGGGAGGTCTAACACTAACAGAAAGTGCGCCAACTACCTCTGCAACCACGGCGCCGGTTACCTCGGCTGCCCCTGCCACCAAGACAGCAAGGAAGCTATGAAGATCGCCATCAAGACTAACCTGCCCTATAAAGAGGCTAGGAGGCAGTACGAGGCCGCCAATCGACTCACAAAAAGCGACAAAGCACAATTGGAAGGCCAACTGAAGGACCTGCGATCAAAGTTCAACAGCATGAAGGAAGAAAAAGACAAGACGCAAGAGACTCAGATAACAGCCGTTCAGCTCATCCTGGACGAACTGAAGCAAGTTCAGCAAAAGATTGAGCAGGATGTCGATCTGATGGCTGCAATCAAGACGGAGACAGAATAAACTCTATCAAAACTCCAAGACGAAAGAGAAAAGACAGAAGAAACTCTCAAGCAGATACAAGAAGAAAAAGCACACATAGAATCACTGGATGAACTGAAGCAAGTCCAGCAGAAGATTGGGCAGGATGTCGCTAGGATGGATGCTATAAAGGCTGAGATCGAAGAAAAGCTCTGGTCCCATCTTGCATTAAAAATACGTCAAGCGAGAGACAAGACAGAAGCAACTCTAGAACGGATAGCAGAGCTGCTCAAGACCGAGACCGAACCAGAAGGTGCAAGAACACAGACAGAAGAAGAAGCAACACATGAAGAACGATATCGCTCACCACCAATATAGAACTGGCGAACACCGAGAAGATTCGAAGGCACCCCAAGACGGGGAAATCTTCTTCTTCTTTGCGTTCATCCGGAGTGTTTTTTCAGATGTGATTGCGGTGTGTCTAGTTAGGCACCCTTGGATCGAAACCCTTAGGCCAACACATCCGGCTTTTAGCGTGCATTTTTGACCAGGTTAGCATTCCTGGGAGACTCTCACTTTTGTGGTACTGTCCACCTCCCAGCTGGTAAAGTTGGAAGAGTCGGAGACTGCACGGTCATCCCTCAAATGAAGGCAGGGACAGTCCATAGCATTTTCCGCCATCCTGGGTGGCTTCCATAATTGCAGGGCCGGCACATAGCGCTCTGGTACTGGGCACACAGAGGGAACCGTCACGTCCTGCTCATGGCTGCTTTAATTCCTCACTTCAATATATTGGGCATTTCGTTCACCCCGAGCCTTTCCCGCACAAACCAAGCTGGTCTGCAGTCAGTATCCACTAAGCGAGTTTTTCGGACATGTGCTTGTCGTTGTGTCCGTCAGAGCTGTTCCAGACACGTCGGACATCGGAAACTACCTAGTCAGAGCTGTTCCGAACAAGAGCGGCATTCGGAAACTAGGTAGTCAGAGCTGTTCCTAGCACAAGAGACAATCGGACGAGACAATTCACTCGGA
>JACEFZ010006527.1:0-17500 GCA_014155875.1 Cepaea nemoralis | reverse complement strand
ATTGATGCAGAGTCGCTATAACATTTAATTATTCTCAGATCTTTATCAGCTATGTTTAGCATTTCTATCATCATAATCATTTCTTCTTTTTTCACCTTATCAACAGCCTTGATCTACTCAATAAAACATAAATATAAATCTAAGTTCATTGCAATCATTCTTTCTGTTCATGTTCCCAAGTTGTATATGACGTTGTTTGTACTTTTATCTTCCATACACCCACACCGCTCATCTCCGATTAGTGGTGTTATTTTCTGTTATTTTCATTCATTCATTCATTCATTCATTCATTCATTCATTCATTCAGTAACATATTCCTTGCGGAATCTTGCTCCCATAACAACAATCCCGAAAACTTCGAGTCATAAGCAAGATGTCCCGCGTCCGATACACCCATCTGGAGATCATCTGCCACATCCTGCACCCACATTCTATTTGGCCTTCCTCTTCCTCTCTTCCCAGGCATATATCCCTCCATTATTGTTCTCTCCAAAATTTCATGACGTTTCAAGTGACCACCACATTTCCATTTTCTTTGTTTTATAGTCTTTAGTAGCCAAACTTCTTCAATATTCAGATCACGTCATATGGATTCATTTGCTCTTTTCTGTATCCAAGATATTCTTTGAACCCGTCTATAACATTTATATTCAACGGCATTTATGCGCTGTTCAGCTTGTTTAGCAAGTGTCCAGGTCTCACAGGCGTATGTTGCAATGGGGAAAATGCATGCTCTGAAAAATCTAATTTGTGTAGTTCTATCTGTCCCACTCCAAAATTTATTCAGTTGTTTTAGTTTTTGAAGAGCAATAGATATTCGACTTTTAATTTCCTTCATTGTGTCACCATTGTTGGTAATTAATGACCCAAGATATTCAAAATTTTCTACCCCCTCCAAGTTTCCTTATTAATGTATTTTTCCTTCTCCATAATAGTTGTCTTCTTCTTCTTGTGCGTTCATCCGGAGTTTCTTTTTTTTTTCGGACGTGACTGCGTTGTGCCTGTTTACAGCAGAGCTGCGTTCTTGCGCCGTTAGGCCGACACATCCGACTTCTGCGGGCATTTGTTGACCGGGTTAACCTTCCCGGGGCATAATAGTTGTATGTGTATGCATTATCTTTACTTTCGATGTTAAGATATAGGTTGTGATTTCTTAACATAGCAGAAACAAAGATAATGCATACAGATAAAACTATTATGGAGAAAGAAATATTATGTTATTTATTTCTTATTATTATCGTTAATAATTTAGATACACAAACTATTCATAATTTAAACATCATTTCTATCCATATTTAAATGTTACATATGATATGTATGTATGTTACAGACATGTTAGAGGCCCAAACGCTTTAATTAAAGAAAGAAATAGATGACCATGGCTTTATTTGGGTAAATTTCACTGTTTGTTTTTAATGCAGTGGTGTAAGAAATTATCGTGTGTTTGTGTATGCACATATACCACTGTGTATAGCTGTGTGTAGTAATGTTGGAGTATGTCAGGTCTTAGTCAGATATGACTGAGCTACCGTATGACAGTAGCCGGTACTACTGCTTCTGTTAGCGCCGAATGTTGGGCAGACGCTTACCAAACCCGACACCCCACATTGGACCAACGGCGTCGGAGGGAGGAGCGCAATTGGGAGGGTACAATCCTTATCCTAGTGCGAGGAAATGCAACCTAAAGACTGAATGTCATGGCAGGGCAGACTAGGCCCTAAGCCTTTATTGGCAACTGGTCTAGGATCGAAGCTCCGATTGGCGGACAGTTAGAGCATTGCTTTGCTGATCCGGCAGCTTCTGCAGCCTGTCTTGTTCCAGACGTATTGATGTTATCTTTCCTCTGGAGTGCACTAGACAGGCCTAGAGTGGGATCATGCTTCATGGGCAACATGTGGTCTCTAAATTCAGCCCAGGCTTTGTGTTATGGAGAGGTATAACTCCTTCTTCTCTCATTCTTCCGGTCAAGATGGTAGCGGGCGTTTGTTTTGTTCTGTGACCGTCCCATTTTTTCGCGTAGATGATGGATATTTTCATCTCCTGCGTGTAATTTGTGTGACAGGATGTAATACCAGGAGTTTCTTCTCAAGATCTGCGCCGATGCTACAGAGTTCGTGCATTGAGCGAAGCAATCCTTGAGTTAATTTTCGCAGCGTGTGTGTTTCTGTGGTGTTCGGTTTTTTCAAATTGATGGAACGTTTGTGCTCCGTGCGGAATGCTGTCAACCCAGCAAGGCGACGGGGACGGTGCGGTGGCCGCAAACGGCTAGGAATGCGTGGTGGGGTAAGACGTTTTAGACTTAAATGTGACCGTCTCGGCCTCAGGAATACTCGTATTCTATATTGGAACTGTACGAGCGTAAAACAACGTGGCTCTAATCTGGAAAACCAGGTATAAGGAATGACATCGTAGGGCTCCAGGAGACAAGACTGGGTGATAGCTATTCTAAATTGCCGGCTTCAAATGTTTCTACAACAGGCGACACCTGGGAATCGCGATTCTCATTCACGACAGTATGGTGGTTTCAGGGCTAGACATGTCCAGTTGGGACAATGATGACATACAAATACAGGCGGTTAGAGTTCACTCCGGTCTACCATTCATGTTGGTTAGTGTTTATGCCCGCAACGCGAGTGTAGATTCCCAGAAGTGGCAGTGCCTAAGTGACATACTAACAGAGAAATATTATTTTCTGTGGCGATTTCAACGCTAAAAGCAGATCATTGGGATAACATTTCCTCCAACCACACAGGGGGGGGGGGGCCTCGAGACTGCACTTGAAACCATTGACCTGGTTTGTATCACAGTGGCTGTGTCACCAGGACAGCAAGGCTTCTCCTTCACTCACTACAGCGTGTAGATGGGGTGTCCTAGGGTACCATGGCAGCGACTACCACCCTTGCAGTATATTGGTGGAAAAAGGGAAAACCAGGAAGCACAAGTCAACGATCAAAACTTTCCAGTATGACAGTACAGGGCAAGATGTGGTGAGCAAATAAGGCGCGACAAGCGCAGAAAGCTTCAGGGCAGGAAAAAAAGCTGGGAGCGGCCACACTGGTGTAATTTTGAGGTGGAGAAGGCCTGGGTGGATAAGCGCAGTGCTGTAAGGAAATTTCAAAAGATCAAGAAGAACAGAGTTGCACATCTTAGTCCCTGCATGCACTTAGAAAGAGAGATGCACACAAAGGTAGGCTATTTAAAAAAAAAACTGGTTAAGGTGGTTAAAAATGAAAAATGGGCAGAGGTATGTCAAAGAGAGAGCACAGACAAGTCACTGAAATTGTTCTGGCGACTACATAAAAGCATAAATGGGGTAGTCAAGAATAAGAGAATTTCTGACTTCCAAGGTGCTGACCTCATCTGGCAGAGGACTGACTAGAACAAGGGAAAAGCCCTCTTCGAACGCTATCTAGAGCAGAGCAACCAGACAGGCATGAGAGGCCGGAATCTTGCCAAGGAGGTCACCGCAGACAGATGCAAGACCCAGAAAATTTCGGATGAAGAAACAGTGACAGTGAAAGAAATCAAGGTTGTGCTTCGACGATCAAAAAACAGCGCTCCAGGGCAAGATGCCATAAGATACGATGACATTAATAGGTGTAATGACAACGAGCTAGAGAAACTAGCAGACATTTACAATAACAGTATAAGGAGCGCTAACATAAAGGAGGAGTTGTTACACAGCTATCTGATTCCCTTGTCGAAGCCTGACAAAGACCACACAAAAATTCAGGGATATCGACTAACAGCCATGCAGAATACAATAGGCAAGCTGCTGGAGAAGTTAATTGCCAGGAAAATATCAAGCCAGCTAGAGAGGCAAGGTGTTTCCCACCTACCCTGGGAAGGTACCATCCAAAAATAGAAACCTGGACCAATGCAGCAGTTTGTGCCCATGACGTCTGTAAAGTTTTCCACTCAGGCATCGAAACCTTTGCTGCAGCAATTGATATTGAGGATGCGTACAACAGAGTACCATTGGATTTCTTAATGCTTCAGCTTCTTGAACTCAAGATAAGCCCTTTCCTCCTTAGTTGGATCACCGCAGCCCTCTTCCAACGGAAAGTAGTTTTTAGATGTGGCAGTTGGACTTCGGAACCAACAACAATGTATCCTGGCCTACCACAGGGATCATCATGATCTCCGGTGCTGTTCAGCGCCTACACAGTGAGAATCACCAGCGAGTAGATCACTGGACCTGGTAGGACATTGTCATATGCCGATGATGTTTTAATGTATCGACAGGGTAAGGATAGAGATCTGGTTGCTGTGGAACTACAAACCGAACACAGTCGCAAAAGTACTTGGTGTGTTGAAGGTGGAGCAATGGTCGACCCAACAAAGGCAACAATGACATGGTTCTCTTTGAATAACCATATTGTCAACACTCCAATACCAACGGTAAATCTATGTTCAGAAACCGTGGAAGGAACTCAGGCAATGAATTAACTGGGGATACGTTTTGATTGAAACCTTGCTTATAATGAGCACAAAGACCAGGTGATAACAAAGGCCAAGCGAGGTTTTTCTCTGCGATGCGGGTGATGGCGGCAGCAAACTGTGAGCAGCGCTATCTATGCCTCCTATACAAGGGGCTGGTCATGTCTGTTTTTGAGTGTGCGATGGCGATCCAGACTCTCAGCCGTAAGCAGACAGAAAGGATGGAAAGGATACAGAACGAAGTTATGTGCATTATTCTTTGATTTACAAGAGATACAACATGCAGGGCGATGCGCTACCTTCGTGATTTTCCAACCATTGAAGACAGAATAGAAATTTGCAGAGCACGTGCCTAACTCAGAATTAATGCAAACACACAACATCCACTGCATAGTGAAATTAGGAAGGTGAAGGGCAGCAGGTTAAAAAGAGGAAGGTCGTGGAGTGGATGGGTCAAGCCGAAGACATTCTTCAACAGGTGTGTTCACTTGAGGACTTAGAACCTGGCGAGAAGTGGGTACAAGTGCCAACAGAGTTTAGTACTTCTCTTTCAGTCTGCATCCAACGAGACAGAAAATGCAGACAAGAAAATCCGGCTTCTGTGGAGGCGGAAATACAAGCTTTGATTTTCGAGAATTCTTTAGACGGTGATGCTGTCATTTACACAGATGGTTCGGTCGTCCGACATGTGAGAAGCTCATGGGCCTTTACGGCTCAGGCCGGAGGGAGAATTGTGAAGGAGGACTCTGGTGCTTTTCCTGAGACCACAAGTAGACTGACTATGGAAGTCATGGCAGTAAGTTTAGCAGTAACGTGGCTCGAGACACAGACATTCACTAGGGCATGTTTCCTTAACGACTCAATGAGCATGCTCAAGAGGATAGAGATGGGATGTATCCGAAGAGAGTGGGTGCTGTCTCTGGAGACGTCTCGGCTGGAAAAGATTAGTTTCATCTTCGTGCCAGGGTATGCGGGAGTACAAGGAAATGAGCGAGCTGAGAAGCTCGCAGGTGAGGCTACTGTGGAGGGCGGACGCGCCATGGACCAGGCTGACATTCTGAATGCACTACGAGAAGTAAGACTTGCGAGAACCAAGTGAGGACTGTGAATCTATAACCATTGTCAGACTGCGAGAACAGCAAATGAAAAGAGGTGTGGCCAAACAAGAACACTACGCAGGAAGCCAAAGAAGATTGATAAACCAACACAGAACTGGCGTCGTTAGCCGCCACACGCTGCGGGATTTGCTGAGGAGGGGATCCGAGCACTTATGGACTGAATGGTTCGATGTGCAATGAGGATGATCTGTCGACTAACTAACTGAGAGGTATAACTCCATTTTACAAACTATCGTCTGTCAAGATGGCAAGGTGCCAGTCAGTAATGTTGGAAAGCTTATGCTATGTATGCTGTTTCAGTTTACCTTACATATCTGTTGCCGTGACTGTTTGTAAATATTTGGTCTGTATTATATTGTCTCTATGCTATTGCGGTGATTCACGTCATAGATGTCAACTCTTCGTATCTGTGTTTTGATTTGGTCTTCTTTTACGGCCTGATGCGAAAATACACAATAGCTCCTGCCAATACAATATTCGTGCATTTAAAGTGGTTGTTGTCGTGTTTAAACAATAGTCGTAATGATATCTCTCAGGAAAATTTTTTTTTGCAGCCTGATAGATTACAAGTCAAAACAGCTACATTGTCATATACAAATAAAGTTTTGTATCAATAAACTGATTGTGGTGTTCATGCTTAGATGTGGATATGATTGTGCAAATTATAATATAAATAATTAAAGTATCAATTGCGTAATAATTAATTACCATGAATTAATAGTTACACACATTAGGTACACTGTTATTATTTACTTTGTTGTGATATACAAGGTGAAATGGTTGAAATGAAGTAAATTATCACATTATCAACTACATAATAATTACACTCGGGGTAGCGGGGTAGAGGAACCCCTTATCAAAGGAGAAGTAAGGTGCCTCCTTCCCTCCGCTAGCCTACGGGACACCCTTGGGCCAGGTGGAGTACCCGTTTAGGCCCCCCCCCCAACAGGGTAATGTGAAGCCATGCGAGCAGGTGGTGGATTGGACTCGGGAGCAGCCGACAGATAATTGTTGGTTATGGTTTCAAGTCAGTGACGGTGGGCAGAGGATCTCTCAATAGAGACAATGGCTACGGTCATCCGATCAGTATGATCACTGCCAGGAAGGAAGAATGGTAGACTTCCCTCCTTATTGATTCCCGGGCAGAGGAATCGTCAGCCTAAGAGAGGGAACTCTAAATCTCAAACCTCCGCTGCCTTGCGGGTATACCCATATGGCAAAGGCTTCGGGAGTAAACCCTGAGGACAAATCCGGAGATGGAGTCCCTAAGGCAGGTCCATGTTGTAAACAACATAGTTCTGGCAACTCCTGCGACGGCACCGATGCCAAGTTGCATTGGCTATTGCTGCCTTTCTCTTGGTCAACATCGGCGACGTGGATTTCCATTGCCCAGGTTTGTGCCCTGAAAAGGTCACTTCAGCACCGCGTAAAGCAGTGACACAACACGGGAAACAGCATTTACCGGTTATAAGTCTTAATGTTCGATTAGCGTAGAGCAAGGCGCCAGGGGCTACTTCCGAAGGTGGGATAGATCATCGTATCTCACTAGACAGCTACCGCCCGCCTAAGCTGGTCATCCCCCAGTCAATAATGATTGTGGATGCCCGCAAAACTGCAGTGATAAACAACGAACTACTCAGACTGGGGATAGACATTGTCGCCCTGCAAGTGACCAGACTCCAAGAATCTGGAAACATCAAGACTTCACTTTCTACTGGCATGGCAAGCCGCACGGAGAGACCAGGGAGCGTGGAATTGGCTTCGCTATCAGAAACAAGCTGCTTAATTCCATCATACCACAAAGTGATGGCACTGAAAGAATACTGAAGCTCCAACTCCAGACAGAGGCAGGCCCAGTTACTATTATAAGCGTTTACGCCCCAACACTAACTGCAGCATTAGAATCTCAAGACAGGTTTTATGACGACCTTAGCAAAGAAGTCAGTGAAACACCAGAGAAACAACATCTTTTTATCCTGTGGGATTTCAATGCCAGGGTTGGCTCCAACAACACATCTTGGCCTTCATGTCTAGGACAGTTTGGCGTTGGGAAGATCAATGACAATGGGCAACGTCTCTTGGAATTCTGCAGCCACCATAATCTGTGCGTGACCAACACCTTCTTTGACACGAAACCTCAACACTTGGTGTCATGGAGGCACCCCAGATCAAAGAACTGGTACCAACTCGACTTGGTGCTCACTAAACGCAGCAATCTCCGCAATGTACGACTGACTCGCAGCTATCATAGTGCTGACTGCTACATCGACAATTCACGCGTCTCCAGCAAGGTGAAGATAAAACCCAAGAGAATCTACAGAAGCAGAACAGAAGGAAGACCACGCATTGACACCAGTGGCACCCAAAACAAAGAGAAGGTCAACACATTCACGCAGGCTCTAGCGGAGCCACTGCCTGGCCCCACAAACGGAAATTCCACCGAGAGATGGAGTCATTTTCGTGACACCATCTACAATACAGCTCTATCAACATTTGGCAAGAAGCAAACTAAGTCAACTGACTGGTTTGAAGCACAATCTGAAGAGATGCTCCCAGTCCTGGAGATAAAGAGACGTGCATTCTCAATGTATAAAACATCACCTTCAGAGAAAACATTGCAGGCATTGTGAACAGCCAGAAATAGAGTACAACAGATGGCAAGAAGATGTGCGAACAGGTACTGACTACAGCTCTCTGCACAAATTCAAACTTGTGCAGACACTAGAAATATAAGAGGAATGTACGAGGGCATCAAGCAAGCTGTCGGTCCATCAAAACATAAGATGGCTCCTTTACGATAAACAGAGAGGGTAATCATAAATGATCGAGCGAAACAAATGGATCGCTGGGTAGAACAATACTCAGAGCTATACTCAGTGGATAACATTGTTAGTGAAGAAGCTCTGGAAGCCATCGATCAACAGTCCGCCATGCATGCCCTGGATAACGAACCATGCCTCACAGAAATCAGCGAAGCACTAGACTCTCTCAATCAAGGCACCTGGGAAAGATAGTATTCCACCTAAAATTTTAAAATGTAGCAAAGAAACAATCAACCCAGAACTGTATGCAATTTTTCAGCTCTGCTGGAAAGAAAAATCAGTACCACAAGATATGAAAGATGCAAACATTGTTACCCATTATAAAAACAAAGGCGACAGAAGCGACTGTAACAACTATTGCGGCATTTCCCTACTCAGCGTTACAGGCAAGATTTTTGCTCGAGTAATCCTTAAAAGGTTACATATTCTTGCTGAAAGAATCTACCCCGAATCACAGTGCGGATTTAGACCCTGTCACGGGACCACTGTCGTTAACGATAAGATGATAAACTAACATAGACAGTCTGTAGTCACAGCTGCAATTGTTTGTTTACTGGTGGAGAAACACTCACGTCGGATCAAAGGAAACTACAAGTCTTTGAGATTTCCCTAGGAAAGGAAAATTGTCGGCATGTTATTTGCCCGAATCGCAAGATGAAAGGAAAAGACTGTGTGTCAGTTGAGGAAAGGGGGACAACTATTCTTGGGAAGTTGGCAACAGATTGTCTGCCGAGGGGGACACCTGTTGTTTACATTGAATGACATCACTCGGACAAATCACGACTGTATGAAAACATAACTTATTTGCCGCCAATGTGAACAAGAGAGTTGACCTAGGCTGAAGTGTTTCGACTAGCTCTGTTTTAATATAGAAAAGAATCTAGCGTGTTCGGTATCAATTAACGTTGAGGAACATGTGTCTTTCAAGGCAAAGTGTAGATTCGATTCAGAATAGAGCTCAGTGTTCATAAGGTTTCCCTCAGGTTATAAAGAGAACAAGCTGAAACATCACAGTTAAAAGTATGGATGATTCAGTGAAGGACGTTTTATTCAGAGGCTTTTACATGGAGGGAGGGTCTGAAGGAACATGGCTCTGTTGAGCAGAAACATATAGTTATCTAGGAACATTTTCTTTGTGATAGAGTTCACTATGATTGCGGGAAATCAATTTCCACACCACATGTACTATGAACACTATGGGTTTTAGAAGGAACACTGAACATAGCATTTTCCTAACCTAGTAGATTCCTGTGGAATTGTACTCTTTGCTTCGCGATCGTGAAAAACTTTAGGACAATTAGTAATAAACAATTGTGTTACACGGGACAGTGATACATATTTTCACGATACAAGGATTGATGAATATTAGAACTGTAGGGACATTTAGTAACTGTGTGTGTGATCGATTCAGGATCAGTATTGGACTGTATTCATTTTTTGGTGATCATGTCTCGAAATTATCAGGGAACCACCTGAGGAAGTCAACATCTGACAGGAGGGACACATCGTTTGGTGAGGTCATTTTGTGCTGAACAATGATGGTGTTGAGTAGTCCTTGCCGGGATGATCGGACTTTGCTCCTGAGCTGTTCGGTCTGATTCTGCAGATACACTAGAGTATACGACATATATTCTACACATACACTTCTCACATGCATACACTTTTCTTCATTAAATTAATTTGTTATTAATTTTAGAAGCTAGAGTTGTTTAGTATGTTGTTTTGGGGAAGTGTGAGAGGGGGCATGATCCAGTAGTGTGTGAGAGAAAGAGGTATCCATTGACTGTAGGAGTGTGGTGGATGGAATCTGGTGGATTCTCCACAATAATCATATGGGGTTAAAAATAATGTGGGTGTTGATTCCCCTCACTCCAGGGACGACACTTTAAAGGAAATCCACGACAGACCCAACAGGTCCATCATCGATATGATTTTATCACTCCGGCAGCTCCAAGAGAAGTGCAGAGAACAGATGAAGCCATTATGTATTGCCTTCATCGACCTCACAAAGGCATTTGACCTCGTGAGCAGAAGCGGCCTTTTTAAGGTCCTTGAAAAGATAGGATTTCCACCTACTCTTCTTAGTCTCCTGAAATCATCTCACGAAAACATGCAGGGGACCATTTTATTTGACGACTCAATATCCCAGTCATTCAGCATCAGCAGTGGAGTAAAGCAGGGCTGCGTGCTTGCTCCTACACTTTTTGGTATCTTCTTCCCCGTTCTCTTAAGGCAGGCATTTGGGACTGCCAATGAAGGCATATACCTTCATACAAGATCTGATGACAGACTTTTTAACCCATCAAGACTCAAGGCAAAGAGAACTACTTTTGCAGATGATGCAGCACTGATTACTCATACAGCAGAAGATCTCCACCGGCTCATAGATCGTTTTGCAGCCGCCTGCAAAGACTTTGGGCTCACCATCAGCCTAAATAAAACACAGGTAATGGAACAAGATGCTAGTGCACCTCCGTCAATCAAAATTTCTAATTACGAATTGAAGGTCGTCCACTAGTTTGTGTATTTGGGGTCGACAATATCAGATAATCTTTCATTAGAGAAATCGACAGAAGCATTGGAAAGGCAGCCACAACATTTTCCAGGCTAACTAAAAGAGTTTGGGAGAATAATAGACTAACAGAGCGTACAAAAGCTCAAGTATATAAAGCTTGTGTTGTTAGCACACTACTCTATGGGTCTGAATCCTGGACCCTGTACTCAAGACAGGAAAGAAAGTTGAATTCCTTCCATATGAGATGTCTGAGACGTATCCTGGGCATATCATGGAAAGACCACATAACAAACAAACATGTGCTTGAAAGAGCAGATATTACCACAGTGCACTCCCTCCTCAAGCAGAGACGCCTCCGGTGGCTGGGCCACGTATCTCGAATGGAGGATGAACGTATTCCCAAAGATCTCCTATATGGAGAACTAGCCACAGGAAAGAGGCCAACCGGAAGACCCCAAATGCGATATAGGGATGTGTGTAAACAAGATATGAAAACCCTTGGCATAGATCCAGACACGTGGGAAAGAGTTGCAACAGACAGATGTTCCTGGAGAAGAGATGTACGAAACGGACTGGTGCTCTTTGAGCGCAATCTGATCCAACAAACTGAGGATAGGCGGCACAGGCTTAAAACGCAGTCACTTACTGCGGGACCTGCCTCGTCTTACAGATGCGGAAACTGTGACAGAGATTGTCACTCTCGCATTGGACTATACAGTCACCAGCAGTGCTGCCAGGTACCCCCCCCCCCCCAGCGCACAACTCTATAGTCCTTCAGGGCTGAAAGAGGTCTACAACAACAACAACTACTACTACTACTACTACTACTACTACTACTACTACTACTACTACTACTACTACTACTACTACTACTACTACTACTACTACTACTACTACTACTACTACTAATATTAATAATAATAATTACACTATTAAAGTATCAATTAAATATATTACCAGCATCATCTTTAATTTTCCACATCACAATATCAGCATCAAATGTACCCTTTCTGGGATTCTCGCGCACGTCACGTTACTCACAAGAGTATAGGGAGTACGGAGGAAGTCGTGTAACCCCTAGACCAGGGAAGCCGACCTTCCTGCCCTCTATCTTTCCAAAATACAAGTGTAATAGTTTTCCCTGAGTGACCCTTCCTCAGCGAGGCGAGTCTCCTGCAGTCCAGCAATATCAATGTTAAGACGACTAAGTTCGGCAGCAATCGCATCCATTTTTCTCACATCATCAATACTTGTCATTTCAGTTGAAAATCCCGGACACATGGTTCTTATGTGATTGATTGATTGATTTAGGAATCGACATCACAGCATTCGGGGCATTCCCATAAGTGCTCCGTCCCCATCATCAGCAGCCAGCGAAGAGTTCCAACACTAATAGTACCAGTAGCAATCTGATTATAAGTCCGTCTCGCCTTTCCTTTGAGCGTTGAGCGTCGGCCAGATCCCTTCGTCACTCCTCGTTGTCTCATTCTTGCCAGACCATGGTAATCCATCTGCTCCTCCGAGGTGTGCACGTGCTCCCACAAGGCCGCAACCACGTCTGCCTTGTCATGTATCAATACTCCACCAAGTTCTGCAGAGCCAGCCAATCTGTCCGCCTGTTCATTTCCCAGCACACCGGCATGCCCCGGAGAAAAGATCCAGGCGATGCTTGTCACCCGTGACCTCCGAAGCGAAGCAAGCCACTCCGCACGAAGTCTGCCCGTCCTCACCCTCGTCAGCATGCTTTCTGAGTCAGTTACAATCACGATGTGTGTGTGTGTCGTATTCTCCATCCAGCGGAGAGCCGCAGTGACTGCCTCCACTTCCATTCTTAAGCTGGATGTTGTGGTATCATATGCCAGGCTCTCCTGCCCCAAACATCGACCATTAGCTTTGGCTATGAACCCCCAGCCACTTCTCTCACCTCTTGACACCGAACCATCTGTGTAGATAATCACATCACTCGAGTGAGCATTGTCCTGAATTAGTTGCTGGATTTCCACTTCCGTGGCCCCTGCTGGCCACTCCCTGCACTCCCGGCTTAATGTGATTATAACTCTGCACAAGTCTGACTGCTCCGCTGGCACTCTGACCCACTCCTCTCCTCGCCTAATGTTCTCCAAGGGGCACACCTGTCTGATCGTATCCTCCGCCTGAGCCATCCATGATTTCCCTCTTATCAGTCGCTGACCCTTAACTGCGTCCAGCGCCTCATGCAGTGGGTGGTCTGTGTCTGCAGCTACTCTGAGGTATGCCTTCGCCTGCATCACCTTGAGCCTACCAGCAACAGTCGGCAGACCAAGGATGTAACGCATACACACTACTGGGGTGTCTCTAGTGCATCCCAGAATGACCCGCATAGCTTCGTTCTGTATGCGCTCTAACTTCACCAGCTGACTCTCTGAGACAGTGAGCAGACCTAATCCATAATCAATTACTGAGAGGATCAAGTGCTGGTATAGTGTGAAAAGCATTCTCTGCTCTATGTCCATTGCAGCCATAGTTTTAAGTGCATTGAGTCCCTTTTGAGTTCTTGTCACGACCGTCTCCACATGGTCCTTGAAGGATAGGCTCCTGTCAAATGTGATCCCCAGATACTTCATTTGTTCTCTCTGCTGACATTTCTACCATCTATCGCGAGACTTGGGACATCAGCTCTTACAATCCTGTTGTCCAGAGAGCACCACAAAACAGCCGCCTTTTCCGGGTGGATGACAGCACTCATATCTGTGCACCAGTCAATCACTTCATCTACTGTCGCCTGTAACTCCTGGGCTGTTTGCTCCATATCTCTCCCCTGCCTATATGCAAGAATATCATCTGCAAATGTTAGTATTCTTCCAACCCCTGGTGCTTCTAGGTTTGCAATCTTGCTCGTATACACATTAAAGAGCACCGGTGAGACTGCAGATCCCTGTGGCAGTCCCGGGGTTAACATATGTGGCTCTGAGGTCCATGCGCCCAGACGGAGAGCAACCCGACGAGAGTGCAGGGCGGCTGCTATCCAGTTCACCAACCAGGGATTGACCCCCTTCTCCATCAGTGCGGTCATCAAAATATCATATCGAACTCTATTGTACGCATCCTCGAGATCAAGCGCGACGGCCATCGTTTCCAGTCTACTCTGGAACCCCTCATAAACATCAAAGGCAAAAGTGGCTGCATTAGACCAGGTATCTTTTCCTGGCCTGTAGCTCCCCAGGCCTCTTGGAAGATGCTTCCCCCTTTCCAAAAAATCCTGCAGATTAACAGCGACTATCTTCTCTAAAACCTTCCCAAATGTATTTTGAAGGGTGATGATCCTAAAGCCGCTAAGCTTTGACTGATCCTTGAATGGTTTTGGGAGAGGGATGAGGTAGCTGTGCACCCAATCCTGCGGTACTGATGCTGTCCTAATGCTCTGGTTAAAGCAGTCGGTCATCTCCTCCAGGTCTGCTTCGCTCAAACCCTTCATGTGGCCATACCTGACCCCATCTGGTCCTGGTGCCATGTCTTTTGCCTTTTTCAAAATGTGTTTAACATCTTCCACCCGTATGGTTCTTATGTTCCAGGTTGCAATCCGTAGCTTGAGGTGTCTATTTTTCTTTTTAGTGCTTGGTGCCTTGTTTCACAAGCTGCGATAAACATTTTGTCCTAGTCCCAAGCACCCATTGAATCAGACAGGCTGAGGCCGATCAGCACCCAATTGGCCGAGGGATGCCCAGCTTGAAGCGGGCGGTAGCTGATCAGTGACACATATAGGTGTCTCCCACCGTCAAACGCAACCCGTGGCGCTTCATGTCTACGCCAATTGACGAGGACTTATAACCCTTAACTGCTCCTCTCGTTTTGATTCCGAGACTGGTTAAGACCAGGGATGGAGTTATACCTCTCCTGTAGACGGTACTACCTGCTTCTGTTAACGCCGAACGTTGGACGGCGCTCACCAAACTCGACACCCCACATTGTAACGACTTCGGGCGAAGGAGCGCGGTTGAGAAGGACAAACCTTATCCTGGTGTGAGGAGATGCAAACCATAGACTAAATGCCATGCCAGGGCATACCAGGCCCTAAGCCTTGGTTGGAAACTATTCAAGTATCGAAATTCCGACAGGCGGACAGTTATAACATTGCTTTGTTGATCCGGCAGCTTTTGAAGCTTGTCTATTTCAGATGTATTGGTGTTACCTTTCCTCTGGAGTGAACTAGGCAGACCGAGAGAAGGATCATGCTTCATGGGCAACACATGGCGTTGTGCTATGGAGAGGTATCGTTTCACTTTTACGCATATTAACATAATTATAAGCTGATTTCTATGCATGGCAGAAAGTGTATAATTTCACTTTTATGTATATTAACAAAATAATAAGTTGATTTCTGTGCAAGGCAGAAAGTGTATAATTTTACTTTTATGAATATTCACAAACTTATTATTATTATTTTATGTTCGCTCGCTTTGAACTCAAGCGTAGCATATACAAGTGTTACTATTTCTAGTGCACTTTACTGATTTTGCGTCTGGATTTGCTATCCCTAATACCAGTGTCCCTCGCCATCAGGCGAACCCACTCCGACCTCAAGGGTACTTGTAATTTATGTCGTCAAGCCCAGGACAAGAAGTCAACATTTTAGTCCAAGTTTCCGGTGTTGGGGTTGAACCCGCTACTTTGGCATCAGCATACCGGATGTTTAAGAACGAGCGCTCTTATCCATAATGATGATTATATTAATAATGAAACTGATGGTCATATTGAAGATAATAACGATGGTGATGATAATGATGATTGTGGTGGTGATTATGATAGTGATGATGATGATAATAACGATGGTGATAATTTTGATGATAGTACTAATGATGATGATATTTACAACAGCAGGATTAAGGGAGAAGGCAAATATATCTATAAGTATGTACCCATGTATATCTGCAACCCAGACGTCCTAGTCTTCCTTATTGTCTAATTCTATTTATAATGGCTGTGTCAGGTCATAGTCAGATATGACTGAGCTACCGTATGACAGTAGACTGTACTACCTGCTTTCTGTTAGCGCCGAATGTTGGGCGGCGCTCACCAAACCCGACACCCCACATTGTGCCAACGGCTTCGGGCTGAGGAGCACAGTTGGGAGAGTAAAAGTATAATCCTGGTGCGAGGAAATGCAACCTAAAGACTAAATCTCGTGGCAGGGTAGACCAGGCCTTAAGCCTTGGGGGCTACTATTCTAGGAACGAAGCTCCGGCAGGCGGACAGTTACATCACTGTTGTGCTGATCCGACAGCTTCTGCAGCTTGTTTTGTTCGAGACGTATTGGTGTTACCTTTCCTCTGGAGTAAACTAGGCAGGCAGAGAGAGGGATCATGCTGCATGGGCAACACATGGTCTCTATAATTCTGCCCAGGCTTTGTGCTGTGGAGAGGTATAATTCCCTCCCTGGTCTTCTACAGCCATTGGTTGTAGTTATTATGCCTTTTTTTAAGGCACAGTGTAACAAACTATCGTCTGTCAACACGGCAAGTAGTAGTAGTAATGGTTGTGGTGGTTGGGGTTGTGATGGTGGTAATAGTGGTGGTATTGGTGGCGGTGGTGAATTTTACTCTGTTGATCAGTCTTGAATAAGTGGGGTTTTAGTTATATTTTGTGGCTAGAACGTCGGGCTCTCATTCGGGAGACCCGGGTTCGAATCTTCGGTAAGGTGATGGGTGTCTTTTTCTGGCGAGGGAAAAAAGAAAATTCTAACCTACACAGATCGTGGCGACTACACTAGCCAAGCGGACTTAATTCCCAGGCTCAAGACCCCCCCTGTCCTAAACCACAAGGTACTGTAGGCAGTAATGACAGATATTTTAATAGTTCAATACTATATGAAAAAATCTAGGGGATTATACACCCACATATCCAGTGTATCCTGCATTACTCACAACCCTAAGTGCTATATTTAAAAAAATTCATAAAAAAGTCCTAAAATATAATATATCTAGGCAAACCTTCTGGCCTAGAGAGACGACAGTGGAAGGTAAACTTTATGGACCGCTGTGTGAACTAAAAAAGACAGTTAAATTCATACAAGAGACAACATTGCAGTCATAGACATATTTCAAGCGAACGAAAGAAGAAGAAGAAGAATAGCACAATTCAGATCAGCAACATGAACAAGAATGACAGAAATGACAATGCTCCACTTAGTTTCTTCTGATTAGGCTGAATAATTGGTTAACATCTCATTTGAGTAAGATTAAACAGTCTAACTTGAAATTTATGTCCTCAAGTCATGGACGAGAAGAAAACATTTTAGTCCAACTTTCTGGTGTAGGGGGAAACAGCACACCCGATGTTTAAGAACGTACGTTCTTATCCATTCGGCCATGCTGACCGTTTGCAATCATTATGACAACGATGGATGGCAATTCTGGAAATTGTGACATTTCCCACAAGACATCAAAATAAAGAATTACCAATTTTAGTTTTCACATCGAACCAGTTCGGGGAAATTACAACGCGACGTCTTGTCTCTGGGCCATTAATAGACTCTGCTTTTGGGGATATAAGGGTGTCTGTAGTCTCACTACACTTTGTATGTAGAACAAATTTTTAAAAAAAAACAATTTTTTCTTCATTGATAAAAC
>JACEFZ010006526.1:0-21274 GCA_014155875.1 Cepaea nemoralis | reverse complement strand
AGTTTATTTTTAATATATCCCCCCAAGGGGGGGGGGGGTTTTTTTTTTCTTTTTAAAAAAAGAACCACATTTTGACGACACCTCTAAAACTATCCCTATAAATTCCCTAGTCTGTCCCAAAAAGGGGGAAAACCCCCCAGACAACTTCAAAAAAGAGCGGGGGGTGTGGTCTTGCTGAAGCTGTAATACTCTTAAAAGATGGAGAATCCGGGAGCCCAAAATTTATATACCGCACATAAAAAACATTGAAAATCTGCTGTTAATCTCCAAACAAAAATTTTTTTTTGGTTTTACATAATGAAAAGTTTATATGCTAAATCTCATCTTTTTCCCCTCAGTTGGTTAGGGGAATATTGAATTTTATTTGGGCAAAAAAAAAAAAAAAAACACACACACAACTAAAGTCCTGATAGCAGGGAAAAAAAAAAAAAAAAATAGGCCCCAAAATCTTTCACACCCTTAGCAACGGCGGGGCTTGGAGTAAAATCCCCTCGTGGGGGACCGCAAAGGGGCATAAAAGAAAACCCGTCCGGGGTTTTAAAGCCAGCCCCCCCCGCGAACCTCGTCATGCTAAGACACACTTATAAAGCCCATGAGTCGAGACGAAATGTAATTTCTTTTAGAAATGTAAGTTACAACCCTTTTCCCTTTTTCGTTTATCACAGTACTGTAAATGTTGTAAAACATCTTATAAAGAATGAGAATAAAGTACCATCTTTTCCCCCAGCCGAAGGAACTATGGTTAACAACTAGGTGACAACCAAGAGATGGGTTTGATATTATAAAAAACTTTCTGGGTTTGTTAGTTAGTTAGTTATTAGTGTTTGTAGTTAGTTTGTTAGTTAAGGCTAGCTAGCTAGCTAGTAGATAGCTAGTTAGTTCGTTTTTGTTAGTCAGTCCGTCCGTCCTCCGTCAGCGCAGTCAGTCATCAGTATCAGTCAGTCAGTCAGTTAGTTGTTTAGTTAGTTTGTTTGTAATTATTTTAATTGGGGAAACTATTAGGCCACTAAAAACATTCATAAAAAAAATACAACGTATTTTTTTGGCCATCACTAAAATGGTTTAAAATTATAAATTAAAGGGGCTCTAGACAAATAAAAATTTTTTTAGTTTTTTAGGTTTTAGTTAGTTGTTAGTAGTGAATCCATCATTTTGTTCGTTTTTTCGTTCATTTTGGGTTGGTTGGTTGTACAGTTAACAGATCATACTCATTGCACCGTCCAACTATTAGTCCGTAAGTGCTTAGATATCTCTTTTCTTCAACCCCCCCCCCCCCCCCAACCCAATATTTCCCCCTTCTCGGCGTGTAGCGACTAACGACACTAGTTCAGTGTTGGTTGCCTATTAATCTTTGCCTTGCCACACGACGCTCTAATCAAGCTCGACCAGTCTGGCTTGATGCAGAAAGCATTAGAAGGCATTCCACACAAACACGAAACTCAGTGCAGCCAGCGAGACATTTGGCTCAAGATCCGAAAACGCCAACTACCAATAACGCTTAGCTGAAAATGTAAATCAAAATAAAATATGTATATTTGCAGCTATTGATCGTCGAGAGAGATCGTACATGAAATGTTATATCGATCCTGTTCTGCTGTATTGCAGTAAATCTTGGAATGTGAACGAACAATTCGGTAAGAGCTTGGAAGCCACGGAGATATGGATTCAGGGACGAATGTTCTCAATACCTTGAGAGGAACAGAATAACTAGCAACGGTTGCCTGGAAAGAGGCTAATGAACATAGAGCATTATACACAACTATAAAAAAAAGAGGTGAACATTGTTCTGTGGTCATGTAATTAGAAGAGAGGCATTAGAGAACGTCGTGGCGACTGGAAAGATCCGCGTTTGAAGAGACAGACTTAGAGAATTGATGCTCGGTGGCCTAAGACGATGGCATGTAGGATAATCATCAATGAAATTCACCCAGAACTACAAGGACTGATATCTGCGGAGATGATTATTATGATGGCTTGGATGGTGAGTATCCATTGTCCCTGGACTTCCGTCCTTCGGGATAATGGTATGCAGTGATCCATACGACTGTACATCAGCAGTAGTGTTATTCCGTGTAAAGGGTATTTATTGTCTAGGATTGCAGGACATAAGTTTCATATAGCACTAAGAGATTTACTTTTTATAAGGATATGTAGAGACAGAGACTTCGGGGTAAGTGGTTTCTGTCGCGGTGCATGCTGGGTGATACATGTTATGTGATACAAGTTATGTGATGCATGTTATGTGATACATGGTATGTGATACATGTTATGGAATACATGTTTATGTTAAAGTCCTCTTCTTACTTGTCAGATAGGTTATGTTATTCGTGTTGTCAGGAACTGGTATCCTAATCGCAAGTTTATGTAATAGATATATAGAATCATCATCATCATCATCATCATCATCATCATCATCATCATCATCATCATCGCCATATCCAGTGACTGTCTACTACAATGAAGGTTTGAATTTGTGTCCTGTGCCTTCGTTGCATATTCTACTAGGTTGTATCTTAGCCATATCTTGATGTTCTCTGTCCCGAGCCTTCGTTGTACATTCTGCTAGGCTGTAACCTAACCATATCTCGATGTATGTTGTCCCACTCCATAGTTTTACATTCTGCTAGGCAGTAACCTAACCATATCTTGATGTATGTTGTCCCACTCCATAGTTTTACATTCTGCTAGGCTGTAACCTAACCATATCTCGATGTATGTTGTCCCACTCCATAGTTTTACATTCCTCTAGGCAGTAATCTAACCATATCTCGATGTATGTTGTCCCACTCCATAGTTTTACATTCTGCTAGGCTGTAATCAAACCATATCTCGATGTATGTTGTCCCACTCCATAGTTTTACATTCTGTTAGGCAGTAACCTAACCATATCTCGATGTATGTTGTCCCACCTCCATAGTTTTACATCTGCTAGGCTGTAACCTAACCATATCCTCGATGTATGTTTGTCCCACTCCATAGTTTTACATTCTGCTAGGCTGTAACCTAACCATATCTCGATGTATGTTGTCCCACTCCATAGTTTTTACATCTCTGCTAGGCTGTAACCTAACCATATCTCGATGTATGTTGTCCCACTCCATAGTTTTACATTCTGCTAGGCTGTAACCTAACCATATCTCGATGTATGTTGTCCCACTCCATAGTTTTACATTCTGCTAGGCTGTAACCTAACCATATCTCGATGTATGTTGTCCCACTCCTATAGTTTTACATTCTTCTAGGCTGTAACCTAACCATATCTCGATGTATGTTGTCCCACTCCATAGTTTTACATTCTTCTAGGCTGTAGCCTAAACATATCTCGATGTATGTTGTCCCACTCCATAGTTTTACATTATTCTAGGCTGTAGCCTAAACATATCTTGACGTTTTCTGTCCTATTGTATCTCTAACGGCTTCTTACTCTTCTGTCTTCAGCTACTTCTCCCATTATGATTTTCATTAAATTGTTATGGTGTTTGACAATGCCAACGTACCCTGTCTTTCTCAGCTGTATATACTTCAGCAACGTCTGTCTTATATTAGCTCGTCTTCTTCTTCTTTCATCCGTTATGCACATCTGGAGCGTAGGCTGCTACCAACTCACACCAAGTCGTTCTATCCTTACTTATGTAACGCAGCTCCGTCCACGACTGTGCCATATTTAATTTCTATCCCTACTTCTCTTCACCGCGTTTTGTAAGATCTTCTTATATTTCTTATATATATAATTAGCAAGTCCTACAAAAGGGAAAGGAAAACCGTAAACTGATTAGAGAAATTATAAGAAGTAACAAACTAAAGAACTTGGTGGCAACTGGCAAGATTGAGGGGAATAGAACAAGGGGAAGGCAAACACGTAAATATTGCGATGAATTGGCCACGTGGCATGGTCGAGACAATAACACGGAACTGATCCACGACTCTATTGATCGTGTGAGATGGTGAAACATGACCGCCCACGCTTATCGACATGGTACATGATGAATGGATATTTCTTTTGTCCTGCGGATTCCACACAAAGGCATTTTAGTTATACTATTCTCAGATTGTCTCTGTGTTGTCTCAGTATGTTGTCTCAATGTGTTGTCTCAATGTGTTGTCTCAATGTGTTGTCTCATTGTGTTGTCTCATTGTGTTGTCTCAATGTATTGTCTCAATGTGTTGTCTCAATGTATTGTCTCATTGTGTTGTCTCAATGTATTGTCTCATTGTGTTGTCTCAATGTATTGTCTCAATGTGTTGTCTCAATGTGTTGTCTCAGTGTGTTGTCTCAATGTATTGTCTCAATGTTTTGTCTCAATGTGTTATCTCAGTGTGTTGTCTGTGTGTTGTCTCAATATGTTGTCTCAGTGTGTTGTCTCATTGTTTGTCTCAGTATGTTGTCTGTGTGTTGTCTCAATGTGTTGTCTCAGTGTGTTGTCTCATTGTTTTGTCTCAGTATGTTGTCTGTGTGTTGTCTCAATGTGTTGTCTCAGTATGTTGTCTGTGTGTTGTCTCAATGTGTTGTCTCATTGTGTTGTCTCAGTGTGTTGTCTCAATGTGTTGTCTCAATGTGTTGTCTCATTGTGTTGTCTCAATGTATTGTCTCAATGTGTTGTCTCAATGTGTTGTCTCAATGTGTTGTCTCAATGTGTTGTCTCAATGTGTTGTCTCAGTGTTTTGTCTCAATGTGTTGTCTCAGTGTGTTGTCTCAATGTGTTGTCTCAATGTGTTGTCTCAATGTATTGTCTCAATGTGTAATCTCAGTGTGTGACCTACCCGGCGCCAGCGTCTTTTCTTCACTTCCTGATTCAGTGGAATGTGTCTAACTCTGTCCATGAGCTCATCAGTTATGATTCAGTCATACGATTGTGGTCCTTCTGTTCTGCACAGGCACCACTTAATGTACATGTGTAGTTTATTAATAATCTGGTTAGTTATTCTCCGTGTTTTTTATCCATACAAAATTACTGATGTAGCATTAGAATTGAATATTATGAGTTTGGCGTTAATTTTAATTTAAAAATTCAAAACAATATATTCCTTAGTGAATTTACATACTGACGCCATAAACTATTGCACGATTGCTTACTTGTCATATTTCGCTGTATCTCGTCAGGTGCATACTGCCGTGCTATATATCATATGAAGTGAAGAAATAAATGGATCGTTAGCTGAAATATAATGCACATCGTCGCTAGCATTGTTCGATTGTGTACAACGTCATCTTCACGTTAACTACTTAACAGGAAGTCTTTATGTTTACATATCAAAGGCTGAAATCAGCTAATAGATCATGTTTCGATATATATGAGTAATCTGTTATTGTTTTGCGATTAACTTGTTCAGCAAGACACACTCGATTTACAGATCCACCAGCTAATAGAGCTATGCTGGCGAGAAGGACAAATCCCACAGGATTTCAAAGATTCAAACATCATAACGCTGTACAAGAACAAGGGAGATCAGAGCGACTGTAACAACTATAGGGGTATCTCACTTCTGTGTATTGTTGGAAAAGTATTTGCCAGAATTGTCCTGCACAGACTTCAAGTCCTGGGAGATTAAGTCTACCCTGAATCACAGTGCGGCTTCCGTCAGAACCGGTCTACCATTGATATGATATTGTCATTGCGACAGATGCAAGAAAAATGCCGGGAACAAAATCAGCCACTGTTTTTTGCCTTCATCAACCTCACAAAGGCATTCGATTTGGTCAGTCGTGAGAGTCTGTTCAAAGCACTAAAGAAGATTGGCTGCCCACCAACTCTTCTGTTCATTGTGGAATCGTTCCACACAGGCATGAAGGGTATAATCAAGTTTGATGGAGCAACTTCAGAAGAGTTTGAAATCAAGAGTGGAGTTAAGCAAGGTTGTGTACTATCCCCCACCCTCTTTGGGATATACTTTTCACTTCTACTGAAATATTCCTTTCGTGATCAGGATGACGGTATATACATTCACTCACGCTCAGATGGTGGCCTCTATAATGCTCAGAGATTGAAGGCCAAGACCAAAATTAGCAGGGTACTAATCAGAGAGTTGCTTTTTGCGGATGATGCTGCGATTACGACCCACTCTGAGAAAGAATTACAACATCTACTATCTGCATTCTCCAATGCTTGTTATGAATTTGGTTTAACAATTAACAAAAAGAAGACACAGATTATGTCACAAGGTGCACATGGTGTACCATCAATCTTTATTGACGACGCCGAACTGGAGATAGTAGACCATTTTACATATCTAGGATCAGAGGTAAATAGCAAATTATCCCTCGATCAGGAAATCAACATCAGGATTGGCAAGGCAGCAACAACAATGAACATATTAGCAAAAAGAGTCTGGGAGAACAGGAAGCTTACTGCCAAAACAAAAGTCCTCGTCTACCAAGCCTGTGTCCTTGGTACTCTTCTTTATGGCAGTGAAACCTGGACAACTTACTCACGCCAAGAGAAACGTTTAAACAGCTTTTATATGCGGTGCCTGCGAAGAATACTTGGTATTAAGTGGAAGACAAAATCACAAATACTGAAGTATTGGAAAGATCAGGTTGTGTGACGGTGTATTCCATGCTCAGTCTTCGTAGACTTAGATGGATAGGACACAGTTAGGAGGATGGATGATGGTAGAATACCAAAGGACATCTTTTTTGGTGAATTACAGACGGGTAGGAGATCTCAGGGTCGGCCTCTACTACGATACAAAGATGTGTGTAAGCGGGACATGATTGATACAGGCATTGATAATGCACATTGGGAGCACGTCGCCGCTGAACGTGTTGCATGGAGGGCAACTATCAGAAATGGAATAAAGACAAAGGAGAAAATGATTGCAGATAAAGCACACACAGAGCGTGAGAGACGTCAGATGGTGCAAAATGGTGGAAGTGACCATGTTTTCACATGCACCTACTGTGGGCAAACATTTGCAGCAAGAATTGGCCTTACCAGCCACACTCGCCACCGCCATGGATCGTAGTTATTAAGCCTTTTTGCAGCACAATGTACCAAACTATCGTCTGTCAAGACGGAAAGGAGCCAATGAACGAATATTGTTTTGCGAATACAACATACGATATGCGCCCTGTTTCTTAACTCAATGACTGCTAATCAGCAAATGTCCCATGATTGCCGAATTTGAAGTATTAAGACCTGTTGGCTGCACAGGGATTCCTGAAGATTTATACACTGTTGTCTCAGTGTGTGACCTACCCGGCGCCAGCGTCTTTTCTTCACTTCCTGATTCACTGGAATGTATCTAACTCTGTCCGTGAGCTCATCAGTTATGATTCAGTCATACGATTGTGGTCCTTCTGGTATATGTTCGGCTACTCAATTTACCAATTGTCTTTCCGTTTTACCTATGTAAGTTGCTTGGCATTCACTCTGGAATTGATAAATGCAGTTTCATATTGTGTTCGGAGACAATGGTTCTTTAACAGATGAAGTAAGTATAGAGGTGGTTTTATATTTGATCAATTGTTCATCAGCAAATAATTTTCGGTTTACAGTTGTTTTAAGTTTTAATTTCTTTTGACTTCCAGACATTTCCTAGTGCTATAGAAGCTTTTTTGCCTTTTGTATTCTTATTTTGATATATGTATCTGTATCCTTGTCGGAAGATTGAAGGGAAGAGAGGCAGGGGCCAACCAAGAGAAATGATGCTGGATGGATTGAGACGGCGGCATGGAGGAACATCAGCAACAGAGTTATTCCAGAACACCAAAGACCGAGATGTGTGAAGAAACGTGAACGCCTACGCCAGCTGGCAGGACACTTGATAATGACGACGATATGTACCTCTGTCATTGTCTACATTTCTGCCTAGATAATGTATGATTCCGTCTCTTGAAGTGAGGTTTCACCAAGGAATTTCAGACTATCATTTACTCATCGACACCCTCGATGTCTAATATACATTCCCCATGGCCAGCTGGACCAGCGTATTGGATTTCACTTAGAGGTGTTTGTACGTGTGCACGTGAACATGGAGGTCGTCAGTTTAATCAGAAACGCAACATCGAAGTGTGGGTTATACATTTCTTATGACCGATAACAGTTATCTTCATCATATGCCATCCTCATTACCGTGGACGACCAAGGTTCGCTCCTCACACGAACTACAGAGTCTTAGTTCAGGTACTTATTCTTGTACAGAACATGCCATGTGGTTAAGCCTTCCACGTATTGATCTCTTTTTCTTGCCTTTGCTCTTTTACCATGAATATTTATCGATGTCACTACATTTGGAAGAACAATTATTCTCATAACATGCCCATAAATATTGACTGTTCACGCTTAATTTCTCTAATCAGTTTATTGACTTCATTTGTATCTTGACGGATGGCCGCATTCGTTTTTATGTCCGTCCATGATATTCTTTTGCACTATTGAATCATAATATGTTAATCGTCTTTAAAAGATTCAGTGCCAAACAAAAAAGTAGGTTTGTACCAAAGATGGTGCACAATCAAATGAACAAGTATTATAATGTAAATTTCCTTCCACTAAGGATTTAAAACTGAGGAAGATAATGCAAAATGGAAACAAATAACATTATGACTAGTATAGGCGATACATCATCTTTCTGTCCAAATGTGAAGTCACATTTGGCGATATACAATCCCTTGGTACTGAATCTGTTAAAGATGATCTGCTATTGATTTCCTTCTTGGGTATGACTATGCTGGTCAGTGACAGTAGCCATTGTGTTAATAAATAGATCCATTATCAACCACTGCGAACTTGAAACCTTAACTGACAACGAGTTCACTCTACCACTTGTTGGCATGGTTTCATGTTGCCTAGTCTGTGATGCAGGGGTAGGTATGAACGTGTACTCCACCTTAGGTATCCTTGGATAAGGGATAGCCCTGTCATAGCACTCCATGGGGTATACTAAGAATCACTAATTATCTAAAACCACTCCATACGCTTAAGCGTTCTCAACACGCATAAACATTCGCAATTAACATATACATTCTGGATACGCATATACATTCTGAATACGCATATACATTCTCAATACAAATTTATATTCTCAATTCAATTATACATTCTCAATTCAATTATACATTCTCAATTCAATTATACATTCTCAATACGCATGTACATTCTCAGTTCGAGTGTAGTCTCAATATGCATATACATTCTCAATACACATGTACATTCTCAGTTCATATATACATTCTCAGTTCTCATATACATTCTCAGTTCACATATACATTCTAAATATACATATACATTCTCAATATTCATATGCATTCTTATTTCACATATACATTCTCATTTTTCCAATTAAATCAACATACTGCGCTCACATACAAGAGTTCCAAAGCATGGGGATTTTCACTTTAACAAGGTACTTAACGAACCAGAGGGAAACACGTTTCTTATGATTGATTACAGACAGACATAGTTGTGTTGAATCATGGCTGCACGATGTTACCGATAGTAGCACTGGCTTTCTTGCACCAGGAAGCACAGCGGGGGTTAACACGGAAAGGCGAGTCTTCATTTGTCTCCTCAGGGCAGTATTAAATACACAGTAGAAACAAACATGTAACAGGTTGAGCCGCCTTTGACAATAATTTAACTGATTTGTTACGTTATTGAATTTTGATGTGGATGGAATTATGCTTCATTGTTTTTGTGGCGAACGTTGTTGGGGTTAGTATAGTTAATTGTCTACACTGTTGTCTTACAGAGACGTGGTATTCACTAGGGGTACGTAACTTGAAGGGAGTGCTATTTATCCATGGCTATGGATAGCTGGCCTGCTCCCTGGCCTAGGGGTTAGCGACTTTCTCCGTAATCCCGTATACTCTTGTGAGTAACGTGACGACGGCGAGAATCGGTAGCGGTTCTAACCGTGTCGGTAACTTACGGGGTATGTGAGCCGGTCGCTCAGAAAGCAATGGCAAACTACTGAGCGTAATCTTGTCAAGAAATCAATAATCAGCTGAAAGATGCTGATGTTGACAGCGATGTCCTTTAAAGAATATGCAAACATTTTTTTTTTTAAATGGATAGCTGAGAAGATGTATTTATCCATGGGTATGGAAATTGGGAGTATTTAATTTATCCAAGGATATGGATACTGGAGAAATTGTCTTTATCCAAGTGGTGGATTCTGGAGAAGTTGTATTTATCCAGGGATATGGATAACAGAAAAGTGCTGTTTATCCTGGGGTATCTCACACCTCTGTCCAGTCTCATTACCCAGCGAGAGTGCGTGACCGGTACTTCACATTTACAGGGAGCCATATTAGGAATGTACCTGGCCATGATTCAGCACACCATATATGCGCGGTTGAGATTTCAGCCTGGGTTGGTATTGGATTCTCCTCAGGTCTGAGGTATTAAGTGTCAACATTAAAGGTAACACGAAGAACTGGCACTGGGTTCATATATTTTCTTTGTGGGAGGAACCGTGTTCGTACGACCCCAGTCTCTATCTCCAGATGCTAGAATATTGATCATTCTGTGACGTTTTATCAAATAAGGAACCAGTGCATGCCATGCTCTCCCTTGTTCCACGGGTAGTGGTTCGGATGCATATCCACAGATGATGGCGAAAAAAAAAAACTATTAGGACCAATGTGCATTTTAATAACTCTCCAACAGCTGAATATCGGAAGTTGTAGACCGAATAGGCCGCAGCTGAATTCGAAATCAAGAACACTACCCACAAACATAATATTTAATACATAGTTATGGCATACACCATTTCTCATTATCAATCTGAGAGAGAGAGAGAAAAAAAAAGAGTTCCTAAGAGCTGTATTCATCCAATCCTGATGTACGGAAGCATGGACACCATTTCTCATTATCAATCTGAGAGAGAGAGAAAATAAAAGAGTTCCTAAGAGCTGTATTCATCCAATCCTGATGTACGGAAGCATGGACACTTAGCAGACAAGTGGGGAATGTGGACACTTCGGAAATGTGATTTTATAGACCATTGGCACCTTTCCGTCTTGACAGACGATAGTTTGGTACATTGTGCTTCAAAGGGGCATAATAACTACAACCCATGGAGGTGGCGAATGTGGCCGATAAGGCCAATTCGTGCTGTAAATGTTCGTCCACAGTGGATGCATGTGAAAACATGGTCATTTCCACCATCATGCACCATCTTAGTCTCTCACGCTCTGTGTGTGCTTTATCTGCAATCATTTTCTCCTTTGTCTTTATTCCATTTCTGCTAGTAGCCCTCCAAGCAACACGTTCATCGGCGACTTGCTCCCAATGTGCATTATCAATGACTGTATCAATCATGTTCCGCTTACACACATCATTGTATCGTAGTAGAGGCCGACCCTGAGATCTACCCATCTGTAATTCACCAAAAACGATATCCTTTGGTATTCAACCGCCATCCATCCTCCTAACGTGTCCTATCCATCTAAGTCTACGAAGACTGAGCATGGAACACACCGTCACACAACCTGATCTTTCCAATACTTCAGTATTTGTGATTTTGTCTTGCCACTTAATACCATGTATTCTTCGCAGATACCGCATATGAAAGCTGTTTAAACGTTTCTCTTGATGTGAGTAAGTTTGTCCAGGTTTCACTTCCATAAAGAAGAGTACTAAGGACACAGGCTTGATAGACAAGGACTTTTGTTTTGGCAGTAAGCTTCCTGTTCTCCCAGACTCTTTTTCTTAACCTGTTCATTCTTGTTGCTGCCTTACCCATCTTGATGTTGATTTCCTGATCTAGGGATAATTTGCTATTTACCTCTGATCCTAGATATGTAAAATGGTCTACTATCTCCAGTTCGGTGTCATCAATAAAGATTGATCGTATCCCATGTGCACCTTGTGACATAATCTGTGACTTCTTTTTGTTAATTGTTAAACCAAATTCAGAACAAGCATTTGGGAATGCAGATAGTCGATGTAATTCTTCCTCAGAGTGGGTCGTAATTGCAGCATTATCCGCAAAAAGCAACTCTCTGATTAGTACCCTCCTAATTTTGGTCTTGGCCTTCAATCTCTGTGCATTATAGAGACCGCCATCTGAACGTGAGTGAATGTATATACCACCATCCTGATCACGAAAGGCATATTTCAGTAGAAGTGAAAAGTATATTCCAAAGAGGGTGGGGATAGTACACAACCTTGCTTAACTCCACTCTTGATTTCAAACTCTTCTGAAGTTGCTCCATCAAACTTGATTATACCCTTTATGCCTTGTGGAACGATTCCACAATGGACAGAAGAGTTGGTGGGCAGCCAATTTTCTTTAGTGCCTTGAACAGACCCTCACGACTGACCAAATCAAATGCCTTTGTGAGGTCGATGAAGGCAATAAACAGTGGTTGATTTTGTTTCCGGCATTTTTCTTGCATTTATCGCAATGAGAATATCATATCAATGGTAGACCGGTTCTGTCGGAAGCCGCACTGTGATTCGGGGTAGACTTGATCTCCTAGGACTGCGCAGAACAATTCTGGAAAATACTTTCCCAATAGTACACAGAAGTGAGATACCCTTATAGTTGTTGCAGTCGCTCCAATCGCCCTTGTTCTTGTACATTGTTATGATGCTTGAATCTTTGAAATCCTGTGGGACTTGTCCTTCTCGCCAGCATAGCTCTATTAGCTGGTGGATCTGTAGAGTGAGTGTGTCTTGCCCACTCCTGATTACCTCTATAGGAATCCCATCCTTACCTGGAGCCTTGCCAGATGCAAGTTCATTTATAGCACAATTAACTTCTGTTATGGTAGGAAGTGTGTCCAGGTGGTCAAGAGTTGGAAGGGCCTCTATGGCGTTGATGGCATCATCCGCTAGTTTGGTCTCACTTGAGTAAAGCTCTAAATAGTGCTCTATCCATCTGCTGTTTCTTATCAGTGATGGTTTCTCCAGTCAAGGTTTTCAGTGGTGCACTTCTTTTAATCATTGGATCACAGGCTATCTTTATCCCTTCATACATGCTTCTAATGTTTCCCTTATCACTTGCTATTTGAATGGACTCACATAACTTGATCCAGTAGTCATTTGCACACTGCCTGGCAGCCTTTTGCATATCCTTCCTAGCTTGCTTCAGCTCATTGAGAGTGTTACGCGCTGTTCTTTCCTTGTTTCTTAAGAGAGCTATTCTCTTTTTATAAATCAAGGGTTGCAGTGTCTGGCTGTGTGCCGCAAACCAGCCCTGCCTCTTGTGATACACAGTGCCGTAAACCCCTACCGCAGTTTTATAAAGAGTTTCCTTAAGTTTACCCCACTTTTCACTTACTGTACAATTTTCTGATGTATCAATGAACGCGTCTTCAAGTTGCTGTTGAAACTCAAAGCACTTTTCAGGATCGTGAGTGTTAATAATGTTAATCCTGGGGCTAGATTTATGTTTAGCTGTGGAGATTCTCTTTAGTGTCAGTCTAACCCTTGCAACAACCAAAGAATAATCCGTATCACAGTCAGTACTGTGGTAACTTCGAGTTAATGATGTATGGTTCAGATATTGTCTCCGTGTGATGATGAAGTCCAGCTGATGCCAATGGCCGGATCTTGGATGTTTCCATGTGACCTTATGCAGCTCTTTTGTTTTAAAAAAGGAGTGTAATACATAGGTCATTTCTGGTGCAATGCTCCAGCAGCCTTTGCACATTTTCATCCATGCGACCGATTTTGTATTTTCCAAGGCACACTGGCCATGAACTCGAGTCCTTGCCCACACGAACATTGAAATCACCGAGCATATAAATGAATTTGAATTTTTGACAGTTTTGATTTTTATTAAAGAACGATGAAAACACCGTGCGCGAATAGAAAAAGCAATGAATATCTTTTGGAAGAAGTCAACTTTCAAAGAGAACTAGCTACTTCCACTAGACATAGACACAACACATTCTTTGGACATGACAAGAGAAATGGAACGCTGGAGTTGGCCGTCACAACGGGAAAAGTTGGAGGCCAGGATAAACAGGGGAGACCAAGAGAGAAATTGCTGGACAGTTTGACATCATGAGATGGAGGAATATTAGTATTATAAATTATAGGCAACATACGAGATAGAAGGCTGAGCAAAGACATGATTACCATCGCCACACGGCATGAATTATAAGAAGAAGACGCTGCTGAAAGTCGTGCACTGTATTCAGGCTTCCTTGTATTATCAGTTGAATGAGACTGACGCATTTATGAAGATAACTGTGTGCAAATATGATCCCTTGTAAAACAAGTTAGTTGCATATCCTTTTACAGGATGTCGCAGTCAACCCCAGCATTTTCCCCTCTTTGTGATTTCTTGCAAGTTTACGTTCAGTAGTTTGAAATTGCTTTCTGAAGGACCTGCACTGGTACCATTTTACGAAAACCAATACAAGGCGAACAAATCGCCCGCAGCTGTGTTTCGAACGAATTGCGTCCATAACGCCTTCGTCCCAGAGCCGTCACAGACCCAGACACTACCAATTGGCTTCCTGTCAAGCTTTCAAGATGTGTCACAATGTGACAATCAGCAACCACCATTCCAACACCAAAGTTGAAAACCAACATACCCACACTACAACGCCAGAGTTGATTGAAAGCCAGGATACCAACATTGAAAACCAGCGTGCCGATACTACATAACCAAAGATGGTTGAAAGACCGGATACCAACATTGCAATATCAACGTTGAAAACCAACATAACATCACTGCAGTACCGATATTGACAACCAACATACTAACACTGCAATACCGACATTGATAACCAAAATATCCAGAGAAGTAAATACCGGGAAGGCTTGACCACGTTGTATGGTCGAGGCAAGAACACTGAGCTGATCTACGACTCTGATGATCAAGTGAGATGGCAAAACATGACCATCCACTTTACCGGCATGACACATGATGATGATGAACCAATATATCAACTCTGTAATAACAACATTGACAACCAACGTATTAACACTGCGACGCGAACGTTGAAAACCAAACTACCAGCACAGTAAACGTAGCATATCAACGCTGCAAAACCAGCGTTGAAAACCAACATACCCACACTGGAAAACCAACAGTGATAACCAATATACCAACACTGGAAAACCAGTAGTGATAACCAACATACCAACACTGGAAATCCAACACTGGAAAACCAACAAAGATAAATAACCAAAACATCAACAGTGGAAAATCAACAGTGGCAACCTACAAACCTACACTGCAAAACCATCGTTTAAAATCAACATACTATCACCGCACAACCATCGCTTGAAACTAGCATACCAACACTGCAAAACCATCGTTTAGAACCAAGATGCAAACACTATAAACCGTCGCTTAAAACCAACACCCAACACTGCACAACCATCGCTAAAAGTCAACATACCAAAGTTGTAAAACCATCGTTTTAAAACCAACATGCCAACACTGTAAAACCATCGTTTAAAACCAACATACCAACACTGCAAAACCGTCGCTTAAACCCAACATACCAATACTGCAAAATCATCTTCTAAAACCAACACTGTGAAACCATCGCTTGAAACCAACATACCAACACTGCACAACCAACATTGAACAACATACCAACACTGCACAACCAACATTGAATAACATACCAACACTGCACAACTAAACATTGAACAACATACCAACACTGAACAACTAACATAAACATGCAATGATATTTGACGATACCTGATGGTGTGGCCCAAGGTTATTTTAACCCGGCATTAATATTATCAAGACTATTTCAATGCACTTTCCAGTACCAGGAACGCGTATCTACGGTGTCTTTGTGACAGAGACGGGCGTCTTGTGCATGTTTATGTTGGATGGAAAGTATTCTAATAGTAGGTTGTTTTTTTCTGTATTGATCACGGGGCTTAGTGTGGAATGTTCTGTAAATTGATCGTGTTTTGTTCTGTGACTTATAGCAGGCGAGAATCCTGTTGTAGTGTCACGTAGAATACGGTTTTATGGTTAATTAATCTAGTACAGTGTCTGTCTGTCTGTCTGTCTGTCTGTCTGTTTGTCCGTCCGTCCGCTCCCGCCCGCGCGCCCGCCTGTCTGTTCTGTTTGCCTACCTGTCTGTCTGTACGGCCGCCTGCTTGCCAATTTTTTCTGTTATGTTCTGTCTGTCTGTCTGTCTGTCTGTCTGTTTATGTCGATTCTTTAATCAATCATTTAATCATTCAATCGGCCAATCATTGTGTGTGTTCCTTTTATTCTCTTGACACCTTCACACTTTTCCCTATACTAAAACGTAATATTGTGATCCCTTTGTTTATTTTTCATGGCGTAGTAATCTTTTCAATTGCTGGCTATATCCGGCTGTGTTCTGGTGACATACTGGTACACCGTTTCATTACGTTCAGAGCAAGACGACTTCGCTGGCATAAAAGGACCGACTCCCTTTCATTATGTTAACGGTAGACTCGCCAAGTCTGGAAATAGTTGTGGCGTGGGATTTCCCGGTTATGTGATGTAACGCCAGTTAGGACGTCATGTGTGTGCGTGTCAGTGGTACCACTGGGTTATACGAGGGGCTAAAGACCGAGTGGTTGTCAGAGCATAGGTCGTTGTGGAGGTAGTTTATAGTCAGTGGTGTTGTGAAATTCATGTACATGACATTTTGTGGATACTTGGTGAGTATGCTTTAGGTCATCGTGTTCCGTTCCTGGTGTCTTACTTTTGTTGATAAGTTCGTCTAAATCCCACCATTCAGTCTTATCTTATCTTATCTTATCTTATCTTATTTTGTCTCGTCTTATCTTATCTTATCTTATCTTATCTCAACTGTCTGTCTGTGTACCATTCAATGCGTCTTACTTTTGTTGAGATAATTTCGTATATCTATCTATCTATAAGTATTCCCTTCAATGCGCTTTACTTTTGTTTATAAGTGTATCTGTCTGTCTGTCACTGTGTACCATTCAACGCGTCTTAATTTGTTGATAAGTTCGTCTAGCTATTTGTCTGTCGGTCCTTCCGTCCGTATGTTTTTAAATCAACAAACGGCGGTCTGCTTTCAAATCGCCTGCAGCCCGATTTCGGTATACGGGATAGCCTTCATTAGCCCTTCGCCACAGACACCGGCTATGAAGTGTAAGACCTTCACATATTCTAGGCCACAACATATAAGGTGAGGTGACCACTTACTTTCCTCGTCGCCATTCCTTTCCAGTCAGTTGTCTAACAGTTATATGACTCCATTTGTAAACGGTAGGGTTGACTCCAGCTCCGCGCACGTCGGTAAAGTTTACCACCTCTTTCAGTATACACATGTCCTTCAACTCACGACCAAGTATGCACCCTACAGGTATGTATTCTTTCTCATTATTTTAGTCCATGCTGTCCACAGCCTTCTGTCTTGTTTGCTGGCAATCATTGCAGTTACCGATGTTCCCCCATGCCATGCTATCAGACTGTCTAGCGACTTCTCTCTTTCGGTCACACCCTAACTTTCCCATTGTCAGGATGTATACCAGCTGTACCCCGTCTCATGACGTACCAAACAGAATGTGGAATGTCTTTTCGTGCGAGTAACGAATTCTCTTTGTTAGTTAACTTCTTTCACCATGTCTTCTTACGCGTGTTATCACTTTACTGTGTTATTGTCATTCTTCTATGCGACCTCATCTCCTCAGCTTATTAACTTTTCAATTTCTCAAATGCTTTTTAGTGTAGTCGATAAAGCGCAAATATAGATCGCTGTTAAATCGTTCTTTCTGGTAATGTTCTCAAGATGTGTATAACGTTGTTTGTGCCTTTACCACCCATAAAACAGCAATGCTCATCCCCCAGTTTCTTGCTTTATTTTACTTCTTTTTCTTTTCATTATAATTCTCTTCAGCATATTACATTGTCATGAAGCATCTACATTTCTACAGTGCCGATAATTAGCTGTGTCTGTATTTCTCCTTCTATAACTCTGTCCAGTTAGATCATTATCAGATAAGGCAGTGGGACCAGGGACTAGATCTTGAACGTGAGAACAAATGTAAGACAATATTTTTGGAAGCAGAGACAAGCTCCGACCAGCGCGAAAATGGACACAGAACATTGAAGATACGATGGCGATGACAATGTAAGAGGCAAGAGAACTACCAAAGCATTGATAATCTTTTAGTTTAGTTTAGACGACGGATCAACATCACGGCACACGGGTGTAACCCATAAGTGCTTCGCTCTACTCCTAACTCAAGACTGAGTCCGGAGAATCTCAGCTCAGTGCACGAACTCCGTAGTACCGACGAGAATCCTGAAATACCTTGGGTAGACTTTTTAATGTGAAATGTTGCCTGGGCAGCGCCGTTAGGCTACTCATTTTCGTTTTCCAACTGCCAAGAGATTTGTTACGTGCGCAACAATACACACGGGCGTCCGATCTCACTACCCAGAGGCTAAGGTAAATTGTGTTACTAGAAGTCCACGTAAAAAAATCTCGGCCCTCACCGGGGCTCACCGGGGCTTGAACCAGGGATCTCCAGCACTCGAGGAGGACACCATACCTCGTGACCACGCAGCCCCGGATAATCTTTTAGAAAAGCCTTAATTAGAGCGGCCTTCTGTAAATGTCCTTAACAAAATAAGTCCCGTAGCTGGCGCCTGCTGTGAGTATGTGAACAGTTGGGGCCATCATATTTTTTCAGGCCAGGGTGCACGAAGGAATGAGTGGTCAATCTTTCTAATCCGTAGCGAACGGCAAGTATGGATATCGAACCTTGTGCGATCGCGTGCATACCATTGCCAGCGCAAGCTCCTAACAATTACATTAACGAACTCGCTATCTGACCTCATAATCTCATCTAATCTTGTTCCTCTTCTATCGTGCGGTGTTGAGGCGAAGTATAAATAACGGGAGAGTGCCCGTTTATGGGCTTCATGTATCGAGATTCTCATCGACTCTGCTAATCCTTCTGTCCATCAGTTACGTGGCCGGCCTCTTCTTCTGCTTCCATTTGGTCTGTGCATCATTGCTTGTTGTGGTATACTGTTAGTTGGTTGTGTAGTTACATGGCCAAACCATTTAACTTATTGCTTTCTAATAAAATCTAGCGCTGCTATAATCCCTACTCTAGTGCTGATTTCTTCATTTCTGATGTTGATTAAATGACGTTATTAATGATAATAATGTACAGAGCACAGTGGAGTGTGTTAAAACCATCACGTATTCAGAACTATATGCCCTTAACTAGTGTATGTTGCTAAGTACACGTTGGTGGAGATATTCTATTAATTATTAGGCGGTAATTCCCCTTAGGAGGTGTGTGACGTCTTAGTATGTCCTATTTATGGCAACTCGGCACTGGTTAGACAGGTCGGCCGATCGTGCGTTGTGAGTCACCCCTTTAATAGCGTTATAGGCTAATTTTGGTACAAGGGTAAGACAACTTGTATAGTAATTAATTTCAGTCTTTGACGTCGTGGAACGTTGATACGCCCCATAAATTTCAAATGTCTTTTCTCTGTGGTGTTTTGATGAGATAGCTGGTGACACTGTCAGTAGTCATAAAAGCTCCGCCGCGGAGCAAACACGGCAGTGGGCTTCTGATCGTCAGAAGTGTACCCCCTTCCCCAAGTGTTTCGGCCCATTATACTCTTAACACTCTCTATAGCCCGTCTGGGTCATGACTCCGGGCGTCTTTCCCGATAAGTCTTTCACGATAAGTAATTATTAATTATTTATAGGTTATTAGGCAGTATAAATAACTAATTATTGCAATTTTATTTTACTTATACACTTATACATTATATTTGACAGTATGGACAAAAACTTTTACAATTTGTTATTATAACAAATATTCTTTATTATCTATCAATGGCTTTAATTTAGACACAGACATTGTCACTATAATTGTTGATTTCTAATGAGATGTATGTAACTGCTTGCACTTTTTGACAATATTTTTGAAATCTGGAGCAAGTTTACTTGTTGAAATTCGCATGACAGCATGCAAGTTGCAGTCCGACAATAAAGACCTATTCTTAGATTTGTTGATCTTCAAGCAAGAGAATGCTTGTTCGCAAATTATGTTGATCCAAACAATGATAACAGTTTAAGCTGCAAAGTTTTTCAAGTTGGGAAATGATTCTTGTGATAAAGATCCATAGAAATCCAGCAAACCATCTGACTTGAATTTCTCTTTCAGGTCATGATCTGCTTGTAAGTCAGGCAGCTCCAACTGAATGCCCTCTGTGGCTGTATCAGCTTCTGCACTAAAAGGGGAACTGAGAATAGTGAACTGTGGCTCTAAGTTCTCGAAATCTTGGAATCTCCATCCAAATTCTTCAATCAATGCATCTAATTGGGCTTTGTACTTTTCAGTCATTTCACCAGAATGGTTTCTTGTGTTAGCAAGGGGAAGTGACAAAATCTTTTTTCACTTGCTTGTCTGGAGAACACTGAGAGTTTTGCCTGAAATGATTTTACATGTACACATCTGACAAACCTATGTAGAAGCTTATATAACAACAGTGAATGCATAATGAGAGCAACTGGAGGGTACTCAGAACCCTTCACCATAAGATCCTGAGTATGACAAGGTTGTGTCCTGTCCCCTCTCTTGTTTATAACATATATAGACAACATATGTAAAGAAACCAGCCAAACGGAGACCGCAAGAACACCGCATGACGAAAACACAGAAGAAGAACCATCTGCAAATTATACCATTAGAGAACTCCTGTTTGCGGACGACCAAGCACTAATAGCAAAATCAGAAGCTGAATTACAAGACCACATGAATAGTCTAAACGAAATGTGTAGGGAACATAACATGAAAATTAGCACACGTAAAACAGAGGTATTGACTATAGCTAAAGAAGATAAAACAACAAAGATTCACCTAAAAGAAAATCCCTTGAAACAAGTAAAGTGTTTCAAGTACCTAGGAAGTATAATATCAAATGGCACATCAGAAGACGAGATCGAAAATAGATGAAATAAGGCAAACCAACTCATTGGACAAATGGCACCAGTACTAAAGAACAAACATGTATCAATAACTACTAAGAAAGTACTTTACAGCACAATCTTCCTACCAACTCTATGTTACCAATGCCAATCCTGGACCATGACAGAAAAAGAGAAAAGAAAAATCACAACATAAATGAGACTCCTGAGAAGAATACTCAATGTATCAAGAAGAAATAAGATCAGAAATGAAGAAATCAGGACTAAAGTGGGGGTTATAGCTGCATTAGATTTTATTAGAAAGCAGCAAGTCAAATGGTTTGGCCATGCAAGTAGGTTACCAACTAACAGTATACCACAACAAGCAATGATGTAAAAAAAAAAGAAAAACCAAGAGGGAAAAAACCCGGGAAGAAGAAAAAACCCCGTTTATAC
>JACEFZ010006525.1:0-29306 GCA_014155875.1 Cepaea nemoralis | reverse complement strand
CCTTTTCGATGAAGGCAATAAACAGTGGTTGATTTTGTTCACGGCATTTTTCTTGCATTTGTCGCAATGAGAATATCATATCAGTGGTAGACCGGTTCTGTCGAAAGCCACACTGTGATTCGGGGTAGACTTGATCTCCTAGGACTTGAAGTCTGCGCAGAACAATTCTGGCAAATATTTTTCAACAATACACAGAAGTTATATACCCCTATAGTTGTTGCAGTCGCTCCGATCGCCCTTGTTCTTGTACAGTGTTATGATGCTTGAATCTTTGAAATCCTGTGGGACTTGTCCTTCACGCCAGCATAGCTCTATTAGCTGGTGGATCTGTATAGTGAGTGTGTCTTGCCCACTCCTGATAACCTCTATTGGAATCCCATCCTTACCTGGAGCCTTGCCAGATGCAAGTTCATTTATAGCACACTTAACTTATGTTATGGTGGGAAGTGTGTCCAGGTAGTCAAGAGTTGGTAGAGCCTCTATGGCGTTGAGGGCATCATCCGCTAGTTTGGTCTCACTTGAGTAAAGCTCCAAATAGTGCTCTACCCATCTGTCCATCTGCTGTTTCTTATCAGTGATGATTTCTCCAGTCAAGGTTTTCAATGGTGCACTTCTTTTGATCACTGGACCACAGGCTTTCTTTATTCCTTCATACATGCTTCTTATGTCTCCCTTATCACTTGCGATTTGAATGGACTCACATAACTTGATCCAATAATCATTCGCACACTGCCTGGCAGCCTTTTGCACATCCTTCCTAGCTTGCCTAAGCTCACCCAGAGTGTTACGCGTTGGTCTTTCCTTGTTTCTTAAGAGAGATTTCTTTTTCTTATCAATCAAGGGCTGCAGAGTCTCGCTGTTGGCCGCAAACCAGTCCTGCTTCTTATGATCCACAGTGCCGTAAACCCCTACGGCAGTTTTATAAAGTGTTTCCTTAATTTGACCCCACTTTTCATTTACTGTACAATTTTCTGGTGTATCAGTGAAAGCGTCTTCAAGTTGCTGTTGAAACTGAAAGCACTTTTCAGGATCATGAGTGTTAATAATATTAATCCTGAGGCTAGATTTGTGTTTAGCTGTGTAGATTCTCTTTGGTCTCAGTCTAACCCTTGCAACAACCAAAGAATGATCCGTATCACAGTCAGCACTGTGGTAACTACGAGTCAATGATATATGGTTCAGATGTTGTCTCCGTGTGATGATGAAGTCCAGCTGGTGCCAATGGCCGGATCTTGGATGTTTCCATGTGACCTTATGCATCTCTATTGTTTTAAAAAAAGAGTTTGTAATACGTAGGTCATTACTGGTGCAATGCTCCAGCAGCCTTTGCCCATTTTCATTCATGCGACCGATGTTTATTTTCCAAGGCACACTGGCCATGAACTCGAGTCCTTGCCCACACGAGCATTGAATTCACCGAGCATATAAATGTAGTCAGATTTTGGAACTGCCTTGATCACGGAGTCTAACTCCTCATAGAACGAATCCTTCACATCATCAGAGGAATCGAGTGTCGGTGCATATGCAGTAATAATGGTGGCAAACCCACAAGAGGTTGCCAAGCGCAGGGATAATAGTCTTTCATTTCCTCCTGCTTGAATTTCAATCATTCTGAGAAGCGAATTCTTCACTGCAAAGCCAACACCGTGTTGCCTTTTTTCTGCCTGCCCTCTACCCTTCCAGAAAAAGGTGTAGTTGTTTTCCCTGAGTGACCCTTCCTCAGCGAGGCGAGTCTCCTGCAGGCCAGCAATATCAATGTTTAGACGATTGAGTTCGGCATCAATCACAGCCGTTTTTCTCACATCGTCAATATTGGTCAAGTCAGTGGAAAATCCTGGACATATGGTTCTCACGTTCCAGGTTGCAAGCCGTAGCTTGAGGTTTCTATTTTTATTTTTGTTTGTACCTGGTGCATTGGTTTTACAGCCTGCGATTCAGATTTTGTCCTAGCCCCAAGCACCCATTGAAGCAGGCAGGCTGTGGCGGATCAGCACCCAATTGGCTGGGGGCTGCCCAGCTTGAGGCGGGCGGTAGCTGATCAGTGACACCTATAGGTGTCTCCCACCGTCAGAGGCAACGCGTGGCGCCCCATGTGATCCGCCCCATGTGATATATATATATATATATATATATATATATATATATATATATATATATATATATATATATATAGATATATATATATATAAAATATTTAATAAGCTAACACATTACTTAGATGTTAATAATATACCAATGAAAGATATAACATCTTATGGTGCAGATGGCGCCCCTAATATGAAGGGGAAGAAAAATGGTTGCTTACAATTGATGTTAGTTAGTTAGTTAGTCGACAGATCATCCTCTTGGCACATCGACCCATTCAGTCCCCTCAGCAAATCCCGCAGCGTGTAGAAGCTAACGACACCAGTTCTGTGTTGGTTTATCAATCTTCTTTGGCTTCCTGCTTAGTGTTCTTGTTTGGCCACCACTCTTTTAATTTTGCTGTTCTCGCAGTCTGGCCATGGTTGTAGATTCACAGTCATCACTTGGTTCACGCAAAAATTTTACTTCTCGTAGAGCATTTAAAATGTCAGCCTGGTCCATGGCTCGTCCGCCCTCCACCGTAGCCTCACCTGCGAGCTTGTCAGCCCGCTCATTTCCTTGTTCTCCCGCATGCCCTGGCACGAAGATGAAACTAATCTTTGCCAGCCGAGACCGCTCCAGAGGCAGCAACCATTCTCTTCGGATCGACCCCTCCTCTATCCTCTTGATCATGTTCATTGAGTCGCTAAGGAAACATGCCCTAGTGAATGTCTGTGTCTCGAGCCATGTTATTGCTTTACTTACTGCCATGACTTCCATAGTCAGGCTACTTGTGGTTTCAGTGAAAGCACCAGAGTCCTCCTTCACAATTCTCCCTCCGGCCCGAGCTGTAAAGGCCCATGAGCTTCTCACATGTCGGACGACCGACCCATCTGTGTAGATGACAGCATCACCGTCTAGCGAATTCTCGAAAATCAACGCTTGTACTTCAGCCTCCACAGCAGCCGGATTTTCTTGTCTGCATTTTCTATCTAGTTGGATGCAAACTGAAAAGGATGTGCAGAAGTCTGTTGGCACTTGCACCCACTCCTCGCCAGGTTCTAAGTCCTCAAGTGAACACACCTGTTGAAGAATGTCTTCGGCTTGACCCATCCACGACCGTCCTCTTTTTAACCTGCTGCCCTTCACCTTCATAATTTCACTATGCAGTGGATGTTGTGTGTTTGCGTTAACTCTGAGGTAGGCGCGTGCTCTGCAAACTTGTATTCTCTCTTCAATGGTTGGAAAATCAAGAAGGTAGCGCATCGCCCTGCATGCTGTATCTCTTGTACATCCAAGAATAATGCGCATAGCTTCATTCTGTATCCTTTCCATCCTTTCTATCTGCTTATGGCTGAGAGTCAGGATTGCCATTGCATACTCAAAAACAGACATGACCAGCCCCTCGTACAGAAGACATAGATGGCGCTGCTCACAGTTTGCTGCCGCCATCACCCGCATCGCAGCCAAACCCCGCTTGGCCTTTGTTATCACCTGGTCTATGTGCTCATTATAAGCAAGGCTTCGATCAAACCGTATCCCCAGGTAATTCATTGCCTGCGTTCTTTCCACCGTCTCTGAACACAGCTTTACAGTTGGTGTTGGAGTGTTGACAATATGATTATTCAACGAGAACCAAGTCACTGTTGCCTTTGTTGGGTTGACCATTGCCCCAGCTTCATCACACCAAGTACTTATGCGATTGAGTTCGGTTTGTAGTTCCACAGCAACCTGCTCTCTATCCTTACCCTGACGATACACTAAAACATCATCGGCATATGACAATGTCCTGCCAGGTCCAGTGATCTGCTCACTGGTGATTCTCACTGTGTAGGCGTTGAACAGTACCGGAGATAATGGTGATCCCTGTGGAGGCCAGGATATATTGTTGTTGGTTCCGAAGTCCAACTGCCACATCTAAACACTACTTTCCGTTGGAAGAGGGCTGCAGCGATCCAACTAAGGAGGAATGGACTTACTTTGAGTTCAAGAAGCTGAAGCATTAAAAAATCCAATGGTACTCTGTTGTACGCGTCCTCAAGATCAATCGCTGCAGCAAAGGTTTCAATGCCTGAGTGGAAACCTTCATAGACATCATGGGCAAAAACTGCTGCATTGGTCCAGGTTTCTCTTTTTGGACGGTACCCACCCAGGGTAGGTGGGAAAACACCTTGCCTCTCTAGCTGGCTTGATATTTTCCTGGCAATTACCTTCTCCAGCAGCTTGCCTATTGTATTCTGCATGGTTATAATTCGATATCCCTGAATTTTTTGTGGTCTTTGTCAGGCTTCGGCAAGGGAATCAGATAGCTGTGTAACCACTCCTCCTTGATGCTAGCACTCCCTATACTGTTGTTGTACATGTCTGCTAGTTTCTCTAGCTCGTTGTCGGTACACCTATTGATGTCGTCGTATCTTATGCCATCAGGCCCTGGAGCGCTGTTTTTTGATCGTCGAAGCACAGCCTTGATTTCTTTCACTGTCACTGTGTCTTCATCCGAAGTGTTCTGGGCCTTGCACCTGTCTGAGGTGACCTCCTTGGCCAGATTTCGGCCTCCCATGTCTGTCTGGTTGCTCTGCTCTAGATAGCGTTCAAAGAGGGCTTTGCCCTTGTCCTCGTCAGTCCTCTGCCAGATGAGGTCAGCACCTTGGAAGTCAGAAATGCTCTTATTCTTGACTACACCACTCATGCTTTTATGTAGTCGCCAGAACAATTTCAGTGACTTGTCTGTGCTTACTCTTTGACACACCTCTGCCCATTTTTCGCTTTTAACCACCTTGACCAGTTTTTTGAAATAGCTTACTTTTGTGTGCATCTCTCTTTCTAAGTGCATGCAGGGACTAGGATGACCAGCTCTGTTCTTCTTGGCATTTTGCCATCTCCTTACAGCACTACGCTTATCCACCCAAGCCTTCTCCACCTCGAAATTCCACCAAGGTGGCTGCTCCCAGCTTTTTTTCCTGCCCTGAAGCTTTCTGCGCTTGTCACGTCTTATTTTACTCACCACATCTTGCCCTGTACTGTCATACTGGAAAGTCTTTACCTTTAGCTTGTGCTGCCTGGTTCTGCCTTTCTCCACCAATATGCTGCAAGGGTGGTGGTCGCTGCCGTGGTGTCCTAGGACACCCCATCTACACACTGTAGTGAGTGAAGGTGAAACCAGCGCCAGATCAATAGCACTGTCCTCATCGCCTGGACGGCTTGCTGTCCTGGTGACACAGCCACTGTTGATACAAACCAGGTCAATGGTTTCAAGTGCAGTCTCGAGCTCGTCCCCCTTTGTGTTGGAGGAAATGTTTCCCCATGATCTTCCTTTAGCGTTGAAATCGCCACAGAAAATAACATTTCTCTCGTGACCTAATATGTCACTTAAGCACTGTCACTTCTGGGAATCCATACTCGCGTTGCGGGCATAAATATTAACCAACACGAATGGTATACTGGATTGAACTCTCAACGCCTGTATTCGTATATCGTCACTGTCCCAACTGGACATGTCTAGCTCTGACGCCACCATGCTGTTAGAACGAGAATTGCCATTCCCAGATGTCGTCTGTTGTAGAAACATTTGAAGCCGACAATTCGGAGTAGCTGATCGACCAGTCTCCTCTCCTGGAGCGCTACAATGTTCCTGTAAACCAGGGTTTCTAAAATAGAGCCTCGTTGTTTTACGCTGGCGCAGTTCCAATACAGAATACTGATATTCCTGAGTCCTAGACGGTGACACTTGAGTCTAAAACGTCTTAAACCACCACGCTTAACTTGTCGCTTTCTGCCTGCCCAGCGCCCACGCCGCCTCGTTAGGTTGACTGCTGACCGCTCGGAGAACACACGTTGTTCCGCCATGTTGAAAAACAGAAAACAACGAAAACCACACACGCTGCGAAAATTGCACTCAAGGATTGCTTCGCTCGATGCACGAAACTCCATAGCATTCGCGCAGATCTTGAGTAGAAACTTCTGCTTTTATATCCTGGCACACAAATTATACGCAAGAGATGAATAAATCCATCTCCTTCGCGAAAAAGTTAATGATCACAAAACAACCCGACCGTCCGTCGCCATCTTGAAACCGGAAATCTGCTTAAAATTGATGAAAGATGAGAATCCAGAAATGCTTCGTGTGCATTGTGTTATTCACAGAGAAAACATAGAAGCTAAAAAACATTTCACCAGTTCTAAATGAAGTACTAAATTTAGTTACAAATGGTATCAATGCTATTAAAGCTAGTGCCAAATGCGAACGTCTCTTCGAGTTATTTTGTGGAGAACAAAATGAAAACCATGTGAGACTTATACTTCACACTGAAGTAAGATGACTCTCGAAAGGGAACTGCTTGAAAAGATTTATGGAACTATTTGATACTCTTAGTGATTTTTTAAGCGACAAACCTGAAATGAAAAATCTGTTAACGGTCGATGGTAGTAGTTATACACGTAGGATTCGGGTATGATTTGGCGGAGCCTCCGCCTATTGACCTTAATCTCGGCTGATTTGCACTCCTCCTCGGTCATGTAGTTGGGTGGGTAAGGGGTGGTTAAGGGTTGACATTTAACTCTTGTGTGTGTGTGTGTTCTCAACATCCCATCAGATTCTCAACATCCCATCAGATGTCACAGGAATTCAAGAGACCTACACAGATGTCACCGAGGAACTAGAACCAGACATACTAAAAGAAGAAATTATAGAAGCCATCAGATTAGCCCCATTGAACAAATCACCAGGACAGGATGAAATACCAAATGAACTAATTAAAGCAGCAAGGGAAGTAGGAACAGCTTGGCTACATAGACTATTCAACCATGTTTGGGTAGAACAACAGACACCACGAGACTGGGGAAACGCCATAATTATCCCAATTTGGAAAAACAAAGGCAGCAAAAGAGATTGCACACAATACAGAGGCATTTCACTGTTGAGTCATACTGGGAAAATATTTTGCAAAATTCTTGAAAAAAGATTACGAACTACTTTAGAACCCCAGCTAAGCGAAACGCAGCTTGGATTTAGGAAAAACAAAGGATGCACAGACGCCATTTTTGCTCTTAGACAACTTATAGAAAAATCAATTGAATTCAATGAAACACTCTACTTAGCCTTTGTTGACCAAGAAAAGGCATTCGATAGGGTAGATAGAAACAAGCTGTGGGAAATCCTTAAACAATATGGAGTGAGTACACATCTAACAAACCTATGTAGAAGTTTATACAACAACAGTGAATGCATAGTGAGAGCAACTGGAGGACACTCAGAACCCTTCACCATAAGATCTGGAGTACGACAAGGTTGTGTCCTGTCCCCTCTCTTGTTCATAACATATATAGACAACATATGTAAAGAAACCAGCCAAGCAGAGACAGCAAGAATACCGCATGACGAGAACACAGAAGAAGAACCATCTGCAAATCTAACCATTAGAGAACTCCTGTTTGCGGACGACCAAGCACTAATAGCAAAATCAGAAGCTGAATTACAAGACCACATGAATAGTCTAAACGAAATGTGTAGGGAACATAACATGAAAATTAGCACAAGCAAAACAGAGGTAATGACTATAACTAAAGAAGAACAAACAGCAACAATTCACCTAAACGAACATCCCTTGAAACAAGTAAAGAGCTTCAAGTACCTAGGAAGTATAATATCATCAAATGGCAGATCAGAAGACGAGATCGAAAATAGGTGCAATAAGGCAAATCAACTCATTGGACAAATGGCACCAATACTAAAGAACAAACATGTATCAATAACTACTAAGAAAGCACTTTACAACACAATCTTCCTACCAACTCTGTGCTACCAATGCCAAACCTGGACAATGACAGAAAAAGAGAAAAGAAAAATCACAACAACAGAAATGAGGTTCCTGAGAAGAATACTCAACGTATCAAGAAGAGATAAGATCAGAAATGAAGAAATCAGGACTAAAGTGGGGGTTAAAGCTGCTCTAGATTTTATTAGAAAGCAGCAAGTCAAATGGTTTGGTCATGCATGTAGGCTACCAGTCAACAGCATGCCACAACAAGCAATGATGTACAGACCAGATGGAAACAGAGGAAGAGGCCGACCACGTAAACGTTGGACGGAGGGAATAACAGAATCCATGGGAATGTCGATATACGAAGCCCATAACCGGGCACTCTCACGAAGTTTATACTTCACCTCGACACCGCAAGGTACAAGAAGAACATGATGAGATGAGAGATGAGATGTGTGTGTGTGTGTGTGTGTGTGTGTGTGTGTATGTGTGTGTGTGTGTGTTTGTGAGGTGGGCATGAGCGAATGATTGCCCTGAACTTTTCACACAAACCTACGAGATAATGTACTACAACGACGATACCCCAACCTTGGTGAGTCAAGCTGAACTGATAACAATACCATGGCACAAACTGACCGCAAAAGAGTACGTATCAACTGCATATAAAAGGGGATGTCAGCCGTGTGGTATGTAGACTGTCCACAGCTAATGACTCTAAACAGATATCGTATGTAGCCGGGGTGTCTGATAACCAGGTCACAGTCCTCAAACACGGCTCTACATCAGTTTTCCTTATATGTCAGAGCGATAAGCGTGACCGTCTGGTTCGCTATCTCACATGTTCACCAGAGCCATCAACTTATCAGTGCGCTGTCAAGCGTACGTTGAGTAAATCACCCAAAGATAGCAGGCGTGGGTGTCTACTGTCTGTAAGCCATTATGTACGGCAGTGGTGTTAAGAATAATCACATGACCATGTATCTATCAATTCTTCCTAGAGACAATCATAATGTGTGATATCATACACCCCTTGTTATTGCAAACTCTCATAGCATTTCAAGTGAGCAAAGTATGTCAATTGTGTCTTTGTTTTATCGATTGTTGTAACCAATTTCAAGATTCAAGGATTTGTAGCTTTTCTGTATCCAAGATATTCTTAAAGCATGTCTATAACCTGTAAGTTAATTAGTTAGTCGCGGTTCCAACTTCACAGCAACGGGTCGTCCCCATATTGCTCTGTTCCAGTGCCAGTGAATATCACACAAAATGCTCCTCACTGCCCTATGTGAACAATGGAATAGACAGGAATATCAGCAAGCCAACAACCCGCACAGGTACATTGTGCATAATGCTGCCGCCAGAATGCCATCAAACAAGTCTTCCACGAAAAATACAGTTCATTGTCGATAGAAACGGCAGTCATCAGATAGAATTCATTGACCAGGGTTTTATCCCATATGGCTTGGTCTCTTTCCGCAGAGCGACCCACCAAAAGCGCCACACAAAGTACGAACTTCATAGCTCCAGCGACGACTAACCCACAAATTACCCCAGAGGGGGAAAGAAATTCGTTCTGGTGCATGTGTGGTCGGCGAGTGCCGCGTCTAGAGATTGTCTTCTTCTGTCAACTGGTTGTTATATACACAGTCATTGGCGTATCACTATTTAGTCTGTCTCGAGACAACGTCGACGCTGTCGAGGGCAAGTTGTGGATCGCTCTTCTAAGCAGCTGTCTGGGTTACATGCTACCAAACCCTAAAATATGAGCTTCTACGTGACATTACCGAGTAATGCTTCGCCGAACATGTTTCCCAAAAACACACCAGGTCACTATTTCGTCAAGTTACCGCAGACTATTGAGGTGAGTCAACATTTCGAAGTGGGTCTGGCCGAAATTCAATTCCCCAACTACTACTGCAATGTGCTAGAGAATGAAGTATGGCTAAGATACACCCCACCAAACGGTAGAGTGATTAGAAAGGCGTGTCCGCTGGGCTTGTACAGTTCACCAGATGCGTTTATAGCTGCACTGAATCGACTAATGAAAGAACGGAAGGTGGACGATCAGCTCTGTGTTCTATTCCATTTCGACAATGCGTCAAAGAAAGTCATCGTGAAAATACTCGAACCAGGGGCCACTATTATATTTAGTGAGAAGTTGCAAGAGATACTAGATAAAATTGAAGGTGAAGGGGTGATATACTTGAATAACGACCTGCAAAATGTCTACGTATAATGCGATCTCATTGCGGCGAGACCAGTCGGAGATGTCATGGTCCCACTACTAAGGACGGTTCCTATCATGAATAATCGCTCGACCTGAGTGTATCGCGCCTACGACAAACCTCACTACATACCGCTGAGTAGTTACTCCTTCGACACGGTGGAAATACTTCTAACTACTGATACGGGCACAAAGGTCACATTCACTACCGGGTCTTCAGTGCTGACGTTACATTTTCGAGTTCGGAAGAGATCAGACCTAGAATAATGGTGAAATATGGGGCGTTACATCGAAACCCCAGACTGGCCGAAGACATGATGTGCCCGACACTCAGATGATTGATGCCTCGGTTATCGACAAGACTCAGATATCAGCCCTCCAAGCAGGAGACCAGTTTTATGACTACATGCTAAGTTACATGTACATACCAGGCTACCAACCGAAAAAAATCAGCCTACTCAGGCAATGGTGTGAAGAAATCCAGAAACAACATACAATGTGTATACCTCTATATGTGAAAATAAAATGTTGTGATGATACTATATATAACACCTCATATCACATCATCCATTTCGTATAAGGACATTAGGCATTTTTATTCTTGAAAAATGTACTGAAATACTGTAAAATGTACTGAAATACTGTAAAATAAACAGGCATATATTATAATTACGTCTTGGTTGTTGAATTTTTTAGTGTTTACGGTGTATATAGTTGTCATGTGATGAGAGAATGAAGGGCAAAAATCTTGGTCAAGTAATAAAATTTGGTAGCCAAAGGGGAAAAATTGTGGCTACATTTCAACCAGACTTATAAAAAAGCTAACCCAAACTTATGAAAAGTAGGAAAATTTGTTAATCAAAGTGATATATTTTTGTCAAATTTCAACCAAACTTATAAAAATCTCAGTCAAACTTATGAAAAGTAGGAACATTTGTTAACAAATTTGAAAAGGTTAGCCGAATGTCAAACCAAACTTATAAACAGCTCATTCAAACACATGAAAAGTAGGAAAATTTGTTAACCAATCGTGAAAAATTTGGTCAACTTTCACCCAAACTGATGAAAAGTAGGAAATTTTGTTGTCCAGAAGTGAAACGTTTGATCAAATTTCACCCAAACTTATGAAAAGTAGGAAACTTTGTTAACTAAATGGGAAAAAATCTTGGCCAAGTAAGAAAATGTGTTAGCCAGAGGGGAAAATTTTTGGCTACATTTCAATCAGACTTATAAAAAGCTCACCCAATCTTATGAAAAGTAGGAAAATTTGTTAACCAAATGTGAAAAGGTTAGCCGAATTTCAAACCAAACTTATAAAAATCTCAGACAAACATATGAAAAGTAGGAAAATTTGTTAACCAAAAGTGAAAAGTTTGACCAACTGTCACCCAAACTTATGAAAAGTTTGAAATTTTGTTTTCCAGAGGTGAAAAGTTTGACCAAATTTTACCCAAACTTATGAAAAGTAGGAAACTGTGTTAACCAAAGGGCAATAATCTTGGCCAAGTAAGAAAAATTGTTAGCCAGAGGGGGAAAATTTTGGCTACATTTCAATCAGACTTATAAAAAGCTCACCCAATCTTATGAAAAGTAGGAAAATTTGTTAACCAAAGTGAAACATTTTGGTCACATTTCAACCAAACTTATAAAAATCTCAGTCAAACTTATGAAAAATTCGAAAATTTGTTAACCAAAAGTGAAAAGGTTAGCCGAATTTCAAACCAAACTTATAAAATTCTCAGTCAAACATATGAAAAGTAGGAAAATTTGTTAACCAAACGTGAAAAGTTTGGCCAATTGTCACCCAGCCTTATGAAAAGTGGGAAATTTTGTTGTCCAGATGTGAAATGTGTGACGAAAATTCACCCAAACTTATGAAAAGTAGGAAATTTTGTTAACCAAATGGTAAAAAGCTTGGCCAAGTAAGAAAATGTGTTAACCAAATGTGACAATATTTGGACAAGTTTGGCAAAATTTCAAACAAAACTCATAAAGAAGTAGGAAACTTTGTTAACCAAATGGGAAAAGTTTGACCAAAGTTCATCGAAACTTATAAAAAGTAGGAAACTTTGTTAACCAAATGTGACAATGTTTGGACAAGTGAAGAATTATTTCATGCAAAACTTATGAAAAGTAGGAAATTTCGTTAACAAAATAAGAAAAATTGTTAGCCAAATTTCAGCAAAACTTATAAAAAGTTGGAAAATTCCTTAACCAAAGGGGAAAAAATATCTCACGTTGTCATGTTACATCCCAAATTAATAGAGATATTCATATGTCCCCTGTGCAAACAACAGCTGTATTTCAGAAAATTAAATTTATCTTATGTAATAAGTCACTATAATTGAAGGAAAAAAAGAAAATTTCAACAATAAAATTGTACAAAAAAAATTAACAATTAAATTTCTCTTTATGTTTCCAAGTTGAATGTTTCATGTAGATATTTAATAAAACATGTTCGGCGAAGCATTACTCGGTAATGTCACGTAGAAGCTCATATTTTAGGGTTTGGTAGCATGTAACCCAGACAGCTGCCTAGAAGAGCGATCCACAACTTGCCCTCCACAGCGTCGACGTTGTCTTGAGACAGATTAATTAGTGTTACGCCAATGACTGTGTATATAACAACCAGTTGACAGAAGAAGATAATCTCTAGTCGCGGCACTCGCCGACCACACATGCACCAGAACGAATTTCTTTCCCCCTCTGGGGTATTTTGTGGGTTAGTTTCCATGTTGGTTTCTTCCATTACCGCTGTTTTTGACCTACTGGGTCATTACACTCGTGTCTCGGTTGTATCATTAGTTGCTATTGGCAAATGCAAAAATCAGTGTTCGAAGTGCTTGTTGTGGGACATTGTCGGTACTAAGGACACTACTTTCTGAACTTAGCAGTAGGCATAAGGTCACCATACAAAGGTTGTCATCCCACTGTCGAGTACCCAGAGAGAGAGAGAGAGAGAGAGAGAGAGAGAGAGAGAGAGAGAGCGAGCGAGAGAGAGAGAGAGAGAGAGAAAGCGAGAGAGAGATTTGCAGTTAGACAGAATCATGCACACGCAGGCACGCACGCACGCACGCACGCATATATTTAATTTTTGTGTCATTGAGCAGGTAGACCTGAAAATTATCTCTGTCGGCGAATTTTCTTTGTAGTCGACTGTTTACATGGGATGTCTTACGAATACTAATAGTAGGTATTCTGATCATGCTTTTCAAATTGGGTATTTACCAATGGGATCACCACACATAGATATGCCTTGAAAAACCAAATCTAACGGTACCTCAGTGATGTGTGTATCTCGATTCTAAGCGGAGTTATTTAAATTTGAGTGTCGTATTAGTAATAGAATGATCAATAGAAAAAACAAAAAGACATATATTTGTGGTTCATAGACTTTGATAAAGTTCATAATACTTGTTGGAAGATTTGATGGGCGAGAATTTAAAAAATGTTTACTGGAACTAGCAGCTATTGCAAAAATAAAAGAGGACAGTTATGATCAAATAAAGGGATGTATCTTGTCATTCTATAGCGAGGTAATAATGAGATCACCACTTGATTACTAATCGGGGTTATAATATACGGTTTGTTACGGATAATGCTACTGAACTACAATATGTGTTGTAACAGAGAGAGAGAGAGAGAGAGAGAGAGAGAGAGAGAGAGAGAGAGAGAGAGAGAGAGAGAGAGAGAGAGAGAGAGAGAGAGAGAGTTAAGCTGGTTTGAATATCAATAAAGCAAAAGAAAACATTCATCTAATTTCTTCTTAATTTGTTCTTGGAATGTAAATGAATCAATTAAGAAGAAATTAGAAGCAACAGAGATGTGGTACTTGAGACGATTGTTGCGAATTCCTTGGACGGCCAGAGTAACTAGCAACGACTGTCTGAAACAAGCTAATGAAACTAGAACACTATATTCAACAATAAGAAAGAGACAAACAGTTTTCGTTTTTCATGTAATGAGAAGAGTGGCATTGGAGAACATCGTGACAACTGGAAATATCGAGGGGAAGAGAGGGAGAGGCAGACCAAGAGAAATGCTGCTGGATTGATTGAGACGGTGGCACGGAGGAATGTCAGCACCGTGTTGATCCAGACAACCAAAGATCTGAGAGCCATGAACGCCTATGCCAGCTAGCAGGGCACTTGATAACGATGATGAAAAGAAAACAGATAGCACCAAGATGTGAATTTGACGGGACACTCAATCAAGTGGGTAGTTTTAAATCCATCCATCCATCATGTGCCATGCCGGTAAGCGTGGGCGGTCATGTTCTGCCATCTCACTCGATCACCAGAGTCGTGGATCAGTTCCGTGTTTCTGTCTCGACCATGCCACAAGGCCAAGCCATCCAGATACTTGTTTCTAGGTCTTCCCCTTGGTCTGTTTCTCTCCAAATCATTTCTTCTCATAACATGTCCAAAAAATTGTGACTGTCTACGTCTAATGTCTCTGATCAGTTTACGATCTTCATTTGTTTCTTGAAGGACTTGTTCATTGGTCTTTCTGGCTGTCCATGGTATTCTTTGCATTTTCCTCAGAAACCACATTTCTACAGCCATCAGATGTTTTTCAGCCTGGCTGCTCATTGTCCAAGCTTCACATCCATATAAAAGTACAGGTTCTATGTAGCACCTCAACACTCTTTTTCTCGTTTCAATTGACATCTTTTTATTGGTCAGTATGTTTTTCATCTTGCTAAAGGCTACTTTTGCCATGGCGATTCTTGTTCTAATCTCTTCCAGGCATCTCCCATCAGATGTTATCACTGTTCCGAGATAATTGTACCTATTCACTTGTTGAAGAATATTCCCATTTACTTGTATATTACACTGTGGTATTTCGTTCTTCCTAGTGACGACCATAATCTGTGTCTTTTTACAATTTAATTCTAACCCTAGTTGTTCACTGTGTGTAACAACCGCATCTACTAAATTTTGCAGGTCCTGTTCATTGTATGCAATTAATACTGTATCATCTGCATATCTAATGTTATTGATGCATCGTCCCCCAATGTTGATTCCTTCCATATCTTCAATATTTCTGAAAATATTTTCACTGTACAGGGAAAACAGATCTGGAGACATTACACTTCCCTATCTCACACCTCTCTTAATAGGCTGATATTGGCTTACTTCATTATCAACTCTTATGGCAGCTTGTTGTTTCCAATATATGTTTTTTACAAGTCTAAGGTCTTTCCCATCAATTTGTAGATCTTCAAGCATCCTTATCATGTTGACATGTCTCACTTTATCAAAAGCCTTTGTGTAGTCAATAAAGCAAAGGTGTAGATCTTTGTTTACTTCTATAGAACGTTCGATTACGGTTCTCAGTATATACACAGCATTTACTGTACCCTTGCCTTCTACAAACCCACATTGTTCTTCTCCTATTTCAGGTTGTATTTTCCTCCTCACTCTTTGCATGATAATTCTTAGCAAAATCTTCGTGATGTGACTCATTATACTAATTGTTCGATGTTGATCACATTCCAAGGCTCCTGATTTCTTTGGGATTGCAATAAATACAGAATTACATAACTCCTGAGGTATATTTCCAGTATCATATATTGTATTAAGCAGACTGGTAACTTTATCTATTCCATATTCTTCTAAAGCATTAATCATTTCTGTTGTGACGCTGTCTGGACCGGGGGTCTTGCCAGATTTCATATGATTAAGAGCATTCTGAACCTCCATCTTCAAAATTGTTGGCCCTTCATTATTATTCTGAACATCATACTGTTCGTCTCTGTTATCGTCATAAAGGTTTTTCACGTAATCTGACCATACATGTAAAATCTGTTCTTTTTCTATTATGACTCTTCCATCTTTTGTCTTTAGGCAGCCTGCTGATGTACGTGTTCTTTGATTGGTAAGCTTCTGAATTCTTTTGTGCATTAGTTTCGCATTTTTACTGTTGTGTTGTTTTTCAATTTCTCTGCAATTTTTCTCAAGCAATGTTTTAAATACCTAAGGGTAAAACAGTGGATGTACATAACAGATTAAGAATAGGGACCTGTATTTTGGACGTTGCCGGCTTCGTGGGTTAGAGGTTAAGACTTTTCTCCGTAATCTCGTATACTCTCGTCGGGGAAGTGGTGACCGTAAGAATCAGCAGTGGTTCGAACCGCATCGGTAACTTACGGGGTATGTAGCCGGCCGCTCAGAAAGCAATGGCAAACTACTGAGCGTAATCTTGCCAAGAAATCAACATACAGCTGAAAGATGCTGATGTTGACAGCGATGTCCTGTAACGGAAAAATAATTTGGACAATACGTGTTACGTATCTATTGCACGTCAGTTATGCTAGTGAATGTCGATATTACGTCTATTATACATTAAACAGCGGTGATCAGTTCGATCTATGACTTAGCTTGTTGTACTCAACTGACCTCTTCCTTGGTACACCATACCTATGTGAGAACTGGCTAATCAAGCTGACCAGTGGATAAATGTATCTACATATACAAAGAATAGTAACACTGTTGCCTACAAAGCACGTCATAAGAGGCGACTAAGGAGGCTATAGTTCCGTCGCCCTGCTACTGAGTGAGTGTGTGGCGCAACACTGTGAGCTGTGAATGTCATGTGGAATGCTTTTACATCTGTCCGCAGTTGTTTGTAGCGTGAACTGCATGTTCGGAACGATGGCGGCTGGCTCTTGATGGATTGACTGGTTTGCCTTTCGGTTCACGAGTGCATTTGTCAGGTGACTCCTGGGAGTCGTCGCTGGAGCTATGGAGTTCGCACTTTGTGTGGCGCTTTTTGCGGGTCGCTCTGCGGAAAGAGACCAAGTCATATGGGATAAAACCCTGGTCAATGAAGTCTTTCTGATGACTGCCGTTTCCATCGACAATGAACTGTATTTTTCGTGGAAGACTTGTTTGATGGCATTCTGGCGGCAGCATTATGCACAATGTACCTGTGCGGGTTGTTGGCTTGCTGATACTCCTGTCTATTCCATTGTTCACATAGGGCAGTGAGGAGCATTTTGTGTTATATTCACTGGCACTGGAACAGAGCAATAGGGGGACGACCCGTTGCTGTGAAGTTGGAACCGCGACTAACTAATTAACTTACAGGTTATAGACATGCTTTAAGAATATCTTGGATACAGAAAAGCTACAAATCCTTGAATCTTGAAATTGGTTACTACAATCGATAAAACAAAGACACAATTGTCATACTTTGCTCACTTGAAATGCTATGAAAGTTTGCAATAACAAGGGATGTATAATATCACACATTATGATTGTCTCTAGGAAGAATTGATAGATACATGGACATGTGAATATTCTTAACACCACCGCCGTACATAATGGCTTACAGACAGTAGACACCCACGCCTGCTATCTTTGGGTGATATACTCAACGTACGCTTGACAGCGCACTGATAAGTTGATGGCTCTGGTGAACATGTGAGATAGCGAACCAGACGGTCACGCTTATCGCTCTGACATATAAGGAAAACTGATGTAGAGCCGTGTTTGAGGACTATGACCTGGTTATCAGACACTCCGGCTACATACGATATCTGTTTAGAGTCATTAGCTGTGGACAGTCTTACATACCACACGGCTGATATCCCCTGTTATATGCAGTTGATACGATCTCTTTTGCGGTCAGTTTGTGCCATGGTATTGTTATCAGTTCAGCTTGACTCACCAAGGTTGGGGTATCGTCGTTGTAGTACATTATCACGTAGGTTTGTGTGAAAAGTTCAGGGCAATCATTCGCTCAAGTCCCCCCCCCCAACACACACACACACACACAAGAGTTAAATATCTACCCTTAACCACCCCTTACACACCCAACTACATGACCGAGGAGGAGTCCAAATCAGCCGAGATTAAAGTCAATTTGCGGATGCTCCGCCAAATCATACCTGAAACCTACGTGTGTAACTACTACTGATGGTAAGGCATTTGTGAGTTATTTAGCCGATACCTTTAAAAATCTAAATATATTTAATATACAACTTCAAGAAACAAATAACACTCTTGCCAATGCAAAAGCGAAGATATTTGGTTTATTACCTTATTGAATTATATTAGAAATATATTTACAACAAACATTTTGAAAAGTTTCATTGGCTCCAAAATTGTGAAGGGACTGATATCACTATATATGTTATTGTCGATCATCTGAAAATTTTATCGGCTGATTTAACAGAAAAATTGTCTGATTTGAAACACATTGGTTTCAAAACTTGGATGATGCAGCCAATGTTAGTGGATGTGTATGATATTTCAAATATGCAGTATCAAGAAGAACTCGCAGAAATGAAAAATGATGAGTCAATTAAAACTTTATTTAATATACAAGGAGCGATGGCAGTGCCTTTGTGAAGGAAACCAAAATCAAATATCCAAATGCAACCAAATGTGCAAGAGAACTATTCTTATCGTTTCCATCTTCATATTTAGCTGAATGCGGATTTAATGCTATAAATGATTTGCTGCTTAAAACAAAACAAAAAGAAATCGGCTGGATATAACAAAACGGGGAGACTTAAGACTGAAGTTAACTAAATTGTAACCTGGCATAAAATCTCTTTGCAGCAAGCATCAAGCGCAAGGATCTCACTAAATTTAAATAATACATAATTACTAATAATTAAAATAATATAGACAAATCTTTCATTAAAATTATTTTGTACTTTAATTTCAGTTCTCCATTATATGTTTTGAAAATTTACTTACTGTGTTTGCTCAATAATTTCCTAGTGATCTCTTCCTAAAACCTATCATTCAAGTTTCTTTAGTGAACATTTCAATTTGTAATATTAAAAAAAAATTATGTATATGTTGGGGGGGGGGGGGGGGGGGGGGGGGGGGGGGGGGGCGCATCAGAATTTTTTCTCCGTAATCTCGTATAAGCCGGCTTCGTGGCTTAGAGGTTATGACTTTTCTCCGTAATCTCGTATACTCTCGTCAGGTAACGTGATGACGGGTCAAATCAGCAATGGTTTGAATCGCATCGGTAACTTACGGGGTATGTGAGCCGGCCGCTCAGAAAGCAATGGCAAACTACTGAGCGTAATCTTGCCAAGAGATCAACGTACAGCTGAAAGATGCTGGTGTTGACAGCTAAGTCCTGTAAAAGGATATGAAAAAAAAAAAAATCTCGTATACTCTCGTAGGTAATGTGATGACGGTGAGAATCAGCAGTGGTTCGAATCGCATCGGTAACTTACTGGGTATGTGAGCCGGCTGCTCAGAAAGCAATGGCAAACTACTGAGCGTAATCTTGTCAAGAAATCAACAAACAGTTGCAACATGCTGGTATTGACAGCGATGTCCTGTAAAGGATATGCAAAAAAAAAAAAAAAAAAAATAAGTAGGGGACATAAACATCTAATATTTGTTCCAAGGGAGATTACTTAAAATTAATAAAAGAAATAAAGCATATACTAGCGATAATATTTTTACCCACGACAAACTTCTGTACTATTTTTTTATAAATAAAATGTTCAACGTGAAAGTAGAATATTAATGCAAAATATAATTCTGTTATATTTCTTAAAGAAAATGTTTTCAATATTTGCATAGTTATAATTTATAATGCACTTTTTAGTTACATGATTATCTTAAAAATTATATTTGTATACTTTTGAAGTAGATCATCCCTTATAAGTATTATACTAGTGCATTTTTTTACTGGCCTCCTAGGGCCACAAAAGAGTACAGGAATTAACCACACACACACACACATTACCTCTCCTGTCCCCTCTCCTCTCTTTCTCATGACGTGTATAGACAACATATGTAAAGAAAACTAGCCAAACAGGGACCGAATGACGAGAACATAGAAGAAGAACCATCTGCAAATTACACCATTAGAGGACACCTGTTTGCGGATGACCAAGTCCACCCTCATTGGCACCTTGCCGTCTTGACAGACGATAGTCTGTGCTTTAAAAAGGCATAACAACCCCCACCAATGGCGGCAGAGAATGTGACTGGATAAGGCCAATTCGCGCTGTAAATGTCCAGTTCACAGTGGGTGCATGTGAACACGTGGTCATTTCCACCATCATGCACCATCTTACGTCACACACGCTCGGTGTGTGACCTATCTGCAATAACCCTCTCCTTTGTCCCCATTCATAGTGGGTGATAGTTGCCCTCCATGGATAGATAGATAGATAGATAGATAGATAGATAGATAGATAGATAGATAGATAGATAGATAGATAGATAGATAGATAGATAGATAGATAGATAGATAGATAGATAGATAGACAGACAGATAGATAGACAGACAGATAGATAGATAGATAGATAGATAGATAGATAGATAGATAGATAGATAGATAGATAGATAGATAGATAGATAGATAGATAGATAGATAGATAGATAGATAGATAGATAGATAGATAGATAGATAGATAGATAGATAGATAGATAGATAGATAGATAGATAGATAGATAGATAGATAGATAGATAGATAGATAGAAAATCAAATCAAATCAACTTTATTAGGGTCACAAATTGGGCGCGCAGGCCCGTCTTACATTCGGCCCTTCCAATCACTCGTCTTTCGTTCATCAAGAGCATTATACATTTACATAGGAAGAAAAATAAACATTGTGAAATGAATGTTGTAAACATAAACAAGGCAAATTACCATGTTATGAGGCCCATCTCCCACCTACCCATACATCTCCCCACCCACACACACCCCCACCTACCCACACACACGCACACCAAGGGACACATACATACCTCACCAACCTACCCATCCCCCACATACACTCCCCTCACCTGTTCCCCCAACCAAAACTCACTCGCCACCCACAAACATTCCCCCACCAACCCACATATCCCACGCCCACCCACATACACATCCTAACCCACACATCCTCTCCCCATCCACACCTCAAACCACCCATCCCCCAGCCACATCTCCATTGACCACATATTTCCCACCCACGCACACAATCCCACACCAACCCACACATCGCACATCCACTCACACATCACCAAACCATACACACACATCCCCACCAACTGGCATCTCCCTACCCCCCCCCCCCCCCCCCCCAACACACACACATCTCCCTAACCACCCCATACATCCCTAATCCACTCACACACACACACCCCACCACCCACACATACATCCTCCACCCACCCATACATGCCTTAACACAATCTGCCTGTCAACAACTCAATTATGACAGGCATACAAGGATTCCTCTTTTGTACCTCGAAATTAGAACGTACAAAAGAATACAAGTATAATACAAGTTTATTAGCTAGTTGTACAGCAGCTCTGCGAGCGGATAACCACATAGGTAATACACATCATGGTATATCAAATGATGTTATGTGAAAGGTGATATCGAATGAAATATCTATCAACGCTAAGTCTAGTTACAACTATTGCTATTGTCCTTTGTAAGCAACAAAGTATTCACAGCGACCACTTCGGTCTGTCTTCTACGCTGTCCAGTCCTGGTCTGACGATCTTCGTGGCGTGTCCAGCCACGATCAGTTGAGTCTGCGTGCAGCAGCTAGATTGCGTGCTCGGAGTTTCCAGCACGCAGTTAGTAACTGGTCAACTGTTTAAAATTACTGGTGTTTTAGTGGACACTTCTCGTGATGCGGGTTTCCCCACTCTATTGTGGGCAACTCCAGATCACGTCTTACAGTGTCCCCTTTTTGGACACGAGTGTGTCCAGTCGGAGAACTATTTATAGTTCTCACTCGTGCTTTTGTCCCTTCTGTCCCTATTTCCTAGATAGCTATGTTCTCCTGATCCTGTCGAGGTCTCTTTCCATAGTTCTACCTCTATCGTATCTATTAGGTTCCTTGCAGATCTTTGACACGCCCTCCCTCCCTCTGTGTTGTGTTAGAAACTTTTAAGTTGTGGGTGTAACACAAGTAGTAATCCATACAAAAATTAGGGCTGTCTAATTTTGTCAAAGACTGCAAGAGTTTTCTACCTCTGTTCTAGGCATAGGACAAGATTTCTCCTTTCCCTCGTCACACTGTTGTACCACTTCACTTGGCTAATTGATTAGCACATCACACTAGTACAATTGGCTAGAGACTGTGCTCATACTAACATTATACTTCTTGGGAGTTTGTGTGATCCGGAATGAATGCCTTTTGGCCTGTCCTCCAATTGCCAATAAAACTGACAACCCATATAAAATTGCCCCTATTACGAGTACAATACATGAATAATATTCATGCTCCCATATAATATTTACTCCAACTAGTATACATGCTTTATGTGCTAACGTTCACCTTTTTAGCTTCCGGTTGTGAAGAAATATTTCAGTGTTAAACTAAGGTTTTCAAGATTTTGTTGTGTCCCCTGTTTAGAGAAGTTATTCCTCTTTGCAATTAATGGTGTATGCATCTTTATGTGTTAGTTTTCCTGTTTGGTTGCGTGTTTCTATAAAACTAATATGTATTTAACTTACCAATATGTGAATGTGTCTATATCTACGTGTATGTACTCTTTCGAGCGCCGTAAAGCGGTTATTGTAGTCACAAAACGAGTGTGTAAGTCTGATTTATGACTACTGTCCCGGTTTATGATGCTCAAAATATGTTTCCTATCTCTATCATTAAAGTATAGCAACTACACAGTTAAAAAAAAGAACAATACATTGTCTTAACACATTGACGCAGACGAATTACAACAACTCGCATTGTGCGGCGAAAAAAATTCCGCAAAATGTCTCACTCCTCTGTATTTAATTCATTCTCTCTTCTCATTCATACTTCTTTCATCCGTCTTTCATTCTACACAGATTTTAAAATACATGTTCTGTCCTTAAAATATGGTTGTAGACAAAAGAATGGATGGACAATATATATATGTACAATAAATAGTTGGCTGAATTTAAACCAGTTTTCAAGCCAAATGACTGTGCTCTAGTTTTACACTCGTCATTTCTATACACAAATATACATATTTAAGAGGATTGTTTACTACCAATCCTGTGGGTACTGATTAATCTAACTAAGCTATTCTAAGTTGGTGTGCTGAGCTAAGCTAACCTAAGGGAACTAATCTAACTAAATGATGAAAATGGGGAAAAGTGTGTTAGTTACCTTATTGTGTGTTAGTGCATAGAATGGTATACATTTCTAAATGATGGGATTAATTTTTAAGTATTGTTTTAATTCAATAACTGTCTAAGAAAAATGTGTTTACATGAAGATAAACTAAAGCAATGTTTCCTAAGTTGCAAAGTATGATGTAACGGTTAAACTAACTGAGTTTCTAACTAAATGTAACTGACATTTAACTATTAAATGATATAAATACGGTTATAATATGATGTTACATGCAACTGTTATAAAAAAACATAATATTAAACATATCACATACAATTCATTTATCTCTAAATTACCTAATTACATCCAGGTGTGTTGTTGGAGTAGCGTCCTCTGTTGAATCTTGATGACAACTGGAGTTCATTTAGACAAAGTCTGAAACACACGCTCTCATCCTGGGTAATGTTGAAATATCGTTCTAATCATGGGTTGAATATATGGTGGTGGCGTAGACAACTTATAATGTGTCTGTTCATTTACACTTGGTACTGACACAGTTCATAGTAAGCAGTTGAGGCGATTCACGATGGTAAGCGCACTACAGTGTCTGTATTCATCACATAAGGCACTAGTTAATTACAGTGTCACTGATTTTGGTGATGTCGGATCGCTCTCTTCTCGTACCTCTGGTATCTCGATCTGAGAAGGTCGGCTAAATGTGTCTGCCAAATGTTCATGTTCCCCTTGATATGCTTTATCGTGAACGCATAATTTTGCAGGATCAAAACCCATCTGTAGATCCTGTTGTTACGGTGGACTCCTGACTATCACTGTCAGCGGTGAATTGTCAGTTTCAATGACAAACTTGGTACCCGCTAAGAATCTATGAAGCTTCTGGACACAATAGATGACGCTTAAAGCCTCTAACTCAGAGACTAAGTATTTCGATTCATCAGGGGTAATCTTGCGGCTTAAATAAACAATCGGGTGAAAGATTCCCTCATAGAACTGTCCTAAAACTCCAGCGATGGATATGGCACTTGCGTCTGTACGGAGATAATACGTAAGATTGGAGTTTGGCAAGCGCAAGATAGGTACAACGCTGAACATATGTTTTAATTTTGATAATGCAGCAATTAACTTCTCATCTTGTACATTTAATTTCACAGATGCTTTCAAAGCATTAGAAAAAACGCTGGTGATTTCAGCTAAATTGGGTATAAACTTATTGTAGTAATTCACTAGACCAAGCAAGCTTCTGACCTGCTTCTTGGTCGTTGGCATGGTTAAGTTCAAAATTTTGGTGACAATTTTCTCATCTATCTTAAGTTGGCCTCTGGTGATCGTATGGCCTAGGAAATCAATTTCTTCCATCCCCAACTCAACTTTGGTTGGCTTTAAAGTAAGGCCGAATAATCTCAATCTATCGAAGACATGTCGCAGTTTCTGTAAGTGTGATGTCCAGTCTGCAGTATGGACACAAATGTCATCAATATAAGTCGCTGTATTTGTAACTCCATGACGAAGGTCCCAGGTTAGGCGAACAAAGGTGGCTGGAGCATTACGAAGGCCAAAAGGAAGAAATCGCCACTCATAAAGGCCTAGAGGTGTTGAGAATGCCGTCAGATGAATAGAAAATGGATCCATCGGGACTTGCCAATATCCCTTAGATAGGTCAAGTTTAGAAAATATTCGAGAGGTGGACATATCAAGAATCAGATCCTCACATGATGGAATTGGCTCTGCATCGACCTTGTTGACATTATTTAACCGGCGAAAATCGACACAGAGGCGGATCGTAGAGTCCTTTTTCTTCACAAGGACGATAGGAAAAGAATATTCTGACTGCGACTTTTGGATTATTCCACTCGACTCAAGATTTAGAAGTTCTTTGTCGAGATTTTCACTATAACTCAATGGGATGGAATAAGGTCGGCATTTGATAGGGGTGTTATCAGTCAGAATGATGGAGTGTTTGATTCTGTCAGTCCTACCTGGAATGTCGGAAAAAATGTCTCTGTATTCTGTCACTAGTTCTATTGCCTGTCGTCTTTGCTCGTCTGTGAGTCTCGGTTCTATTCGTATACTTTCAATTGTCCCAGTCCTGTCTACTTTCGGGACTGGTAATTCTATGTCATCGTCGTCTATCTGATTGAGTACTGTTATTGTACTACCTGTGTGTTCTGTTTCTTGACTTGGTGTGTATGCGCTGTCGTCGTCTTCTGTCGCTCCAACTAGTGGAGTTGCGCTATGTACGTCTGTCGTCGGGTTGCTTGGTGTGGGTGCATTTTGTTCGTCTGTCGTCGGTTCTTCTCGTCAGAAGTAAGGCTTCAGCATGTTGATATGAAATATCTTTAATTTTTGGTTTATCGATATTTCATAATCGACATATGATATTTGTCGTACCACTTTGAATGGCCCTTGCCATGAAGTTAATAATAGATTACGTTTATCTGGTAGTAAAAGTAGCACCTCTTGATTGGGTTCAAGGTGTAGGGTTTTGGTACCCTTATTGGCATAATGCCGGCAGATCTGGCCTTTTCTCTCCAAAGATGATTTGGCTATTACACATGCCTTCACGATTTTATCGCGTGTCTCTGTTACCATCTCGTATGGTGTTACTGGGGTTGGAGTATCTAGTGTGCTAGTGATTAGCTGATGGTAAATTGTTAGGGGTCCCCGAGGGTTCGTCCCATACACTAACTCAAATGGCGAGAAACCCGTACTTTAGTGATGAATTTCTCGATAGGCAAACAGCACCGTTGGTAATAGAGTATCCCAATCAGCTGGGTTCTCTGCTGTTACCTTTGCCAGCATGTGCTTTAGGTCCCCGTTAATCTTTTCTATGATTCCATTGCTGGCAGGGTGGTAGGGACTAGTGAAATGTTGTTTGATCCCTAGTAATTTTGTAAGGGCTTGCATAGCAGCCGATATAAACTGGGTTCCCCGGTCTGATAAAATGGTTCGAGGGAAACCGAATCGAGCAAATAGATGTAAAAATACATTCGCCACATCTTTTGAGGTAATATATTTTAGGGCCACCGCCTCGACCACCACGTACAGAGATCCACGAGGGTTAGTATGAACCTGTTTCCTTTGTTCGACACCTGATTCAGGGGTCCAAAATATCCTACACTTTCAAACGGTCTAGAGGCCAATGTTGATGGTTTGGACCTCAGCTATTACATGCTTTCCCTTTCTCACTAAATGTTGGCAAATGGTACATGACCGACAAAATGATTTTATATCGTTACAAAACTTAGGCCAATAGAAATGTGCCAAAATCCTGGCTCTAGTTTTGTCATAAGCCAAATGTCCAGCAAACGGTGACTCGTGTGCAATGTTTAACACGTTTTGTCGATGTTTCAAAGGTAACACCGTCTGCTGAATTTCATGGTTATTGGTGGTATAATATCGCATGAGAATTCCATTGTGAAGCTTAAAATACCAGGAGGCATGTTTGGTTAATTTTGATTTCTCACCTAATAATCTAAAATAAGGTGCAATGGTTGGATCGGTGCGTTGTGCCTCGATACACTCTTGTCGAGTGGTATTGTCAATAGTACCGCTAGGTGTTAATAATTGTAACATCTCATCTTGTAGGTCAGTTTGATGTGTTTGGGTCTCTGACCTAGTTACTGCATTAGCCGTGTTGGTGTGTTTCCGGGCTAATATTTCGTCATCAGTGCAGTGTCTTAACCCAGGCAGGCACCCCAAAATGAGGTGAACACAGGGGTCTTGTAAACTAGCGCACGTAAATGTTCCGGAAAGGAACGGGGTGTTTATACGGACTTTTGCTAGCGGGTATTTCTCAATACTGCCAGCAAAAGTGCGGCATTTAACAAAATCGCCCGTATAATCCTCTGGGTTAATGAGTTCTTTCCTTACCCCGATTAAAGTACTACCGCTATCAAGTAAACATTGGCATGGATATTCATTGACCAGTGCATCGTGGATCCTTTAAATTGCCTCTGGAGGCTAAAGCTGAATTTGCATCTTCATTAGAACATGGTACAATGTGACCACATTTGAGTTTACCGTCCGTATAGAACTGGTGACAAGTATCACATTTATCAATGTCTAAAATATCAGTAACAACAGCAACACTTTCACACTCATTGAATGGTAATACATTTTCATTCTCGTACTCAACTTCACTATCATTATCAGAGGATGTATCAATCAGCACAGCGTTGCTGGCCTTCATTCTCTGTCTGCCCAAACATTTGGAAGAATAATGTCCATAAGACGAACAAAAGAAACATTTAACTGCACGTTTATAAGAATTCCTTTTGTTCTCCTGCTTTTTGATCATCATTTCAAGATGTGCAGGATATGAGGGATTCTTATCACACATCGAGAATTGTTGGTGGTATAAATTGCAGTATCCACACTGATGTGGCCTTTGGTATTGTTTATCTTTCTTATCATAAGATATCTGGTTGAAAGATCTGTTTGGTTGGTGTTTTGCAAACGCTGTAATTTCAGAATCATGTATAGATGACTTAAATACATCTCGGTTGGAAGAGAAGTATGCCGAACCACGTTTCTCCAACTGTTCTAGAGATTCAATGTCTGCTTGTTGAAGGAACTTAGCAAAAGGAGTTGGCACTGTGGATATCACTTTATCCATAACCATTAAGTCTTGTAACTTGTCAATACTCTTTCCTACTTTTGCCGCCTTAAGCCATTTAGTGAATATACTCTGAACGTTAGATACATAATCTAGGAACGTTTCGTTCGGTTTAGGTCTAATTTGTGAGTACTGGATCTGATATCCAGGAGTATCGAGTAGAAAATGCTGCATGATTCTGTCATGAATATATTGGTAGTTTTTCTTAATTCTGTTGGTATAGACTCAATAACTTTTAAGGGCTCCCCAGAGAGATTTCTCATATAAATCATGGCCCAATCTTCTAACGGTATTTTCTGAACTCTGAGCTGAAACTCTATATGCTCGGTCCAAGCTGAGATTGAATCTCCTTGACTATAGGGCTTGATGAACCCCTTATATTTAGAAAATTTATTCTGCTCTTCCTGACTCTTCTGTTTAGTGGTAGCTATTTGAATGTTTGAGTCAACTTCCATTTCCTTCATCTTTAACTTTGTTTGTGCTCTCCCTCTATTGCTTTTTTTTTGGTTTATCTGTTCTATTTGTTTTTGCTTGGGGCGCCCTTAATTCTAATGCTTTTGTTTGGTCTTGATCTGATTCTATTTTTTTTTGCTTGGGGGCGTCATCTAATTCAAATTGCTTTTGTCTTACTCTAATTCTTTCTGTTTAGTATTCTCTATTTCAATTTTTTTTGTTTGGGGGTTTTATCGTTCTATTTTTTTTTTGTTTTTTTTCTATTCTTTTTGTTTTTTTGGGGGTTTTATCTTTCTAATTTTTTTTGCTTTCTTCTTTCTATTTTTTTTTGTTTTCTTCTTCTAACTTTTTCTCTTTTTCTGATGTTTCTTTCAGTGCTCGTCATCTCTCTCTATTGCAGCTTTTTTTCTGTTTCTTTTTTGTATTTTTGCTCCCATTCTCAAATTTTCTCCCGCTATGGCCTAGGTCTTTGCCAGCTTGGATGCATTCACCTAATGTTGACATTGTATGGCTTTATGTTCTTAACAATGGTTTAAAATAATTTCAATTAATAAATTTCACACTTCACAATCAATCACTGAAAAGTAAGATGCATTGTTAATTGTGATTATCAAAATAGAAAAATACTCATCTAATCAGCTGAAAATACGGCCCCTCGGGATGTTACACCGCTTTCTTGTACACACATAATTGATAGGCTTGCTCGTACACGTGATGTCTCCGTTTTATAGAGCATCAACAATTAGGACATAATATATGTTGCAAAATACATGGTGATGAACAATTTAAATTTTACATTTCTTACGATCGGCAAATTACAAATGTGATGTGAATAATATGGATGATATAATGATATGAATGGTATGATATTATTAATGAATCGTCAAATGAACGTGAGATGAATCGTCGAATGAACAGTCGATTGTCGTCCTGTCTTCACTTTCTACTGTCTCTGACTGAGCTGTGGTGTATATGACCTTAGCTTGACTTCTAATTTACTTCACTTGTACAAAATAAATTTGACTTTGCACAAGTACGTGGGTAAATTCAATGAATGTTGACATAATGAATGTAAATATTACAAATATTCACAAATAATTGTTAAACTTGTGATTTAGATACATATTTACCGTTTTACAGAAA
>JACEFZ010006524.1:0-41575 GCA_014155875.1 Cepaea nemoralis | reverse complement strand
ATACCTGGAAAATACCAACAATTGGTGAATTCCTATCATTACCAATTAACAGTGTGTGTTACAATTGGGGAATTCCTATGAACAATTAAATACCAACATTTAGTTTTCCAAAGTGACAGTAACATTATTTTTAGGATTCTCTGATCACAAAACATTTATCAACAGAGTAGTTACACTGTGTGTGTTAGATTGATGGTCAATATTGGACTGTTTCCACTATTTATGACCAAGCATCTGGATTGTCCAAGAGCTATCGGAGGAAGTCGACACTTGGCCTGAGAGACACATCATTTGGGTGAGGTCTTCTGTCCATCATATATGTTGCTGTTGTGTGGTCATTACAGTGATGAAACAGACTTTGCTCCTGAGCTATTCGGTCTGATTCTACATTCACACTAGATTATACGACAGACATTCTACACATACACTTTGCACATACATGACACTTTTCTCTATTACACTAATTTGTTGTTTTTTGTTAGAGCCAGTGTTGTGTAGTGTGTTTTGGGAAAAGAATGAGAGGGGGCTTGGTTCAGTAGTAAGAGAGAGAGAGAGAGAGAGAGAGAGAGAGAGAGAGAGAGAGAGAGAGAGAGAGAGAGAGAGAGAGAGAGAGAGAGAGAGAGAGTGATCCAGAGACTGACATGGTGTTGTGGACAGAAATCAAGAAGATCCTCAAGATAGTGATATGGGGTTAAAAGAATGTTGGTGTTGATTCCCCAGGGACGACACATATATAATACGACAGTAACGCTGGCGGGTTTATAAGTCTTTCCATTCGCATTTCTGAAATTATGTTTGAAAAATGTTTTGCCTTTCTTAGCAAGAGGTCTCAGGTCGTAAGTAAATTGCGTCAATGATCCTTCTGCGGGCACAGAAGCATATGTTTATGGACAAGTGAGCACTCGATTGGTTATATGCCCAGTATCTCGCAGTTCACCCTTACTTCACGTGAAATTTCCTGTTTGTTAGAAGGATGGGAGAGTTGTGTACTCACCTGGCAGGCCATGACAAAGGCGGCCAGACCGAGCGGCATGAAACAGCATAGACAAGAGAAGATGGCAAGACACATGAAATCTGGGACGTTGACCACTTGGGTTACTGTAGCAGAAGGGGTTGGCTGGTTAATGACAACTGTTGAATTATTCACGACGGTGGGCTTGGGCTGGATCTGCTGCTGGAACATATCAAGGTAATACATTTTCTTTAAATACAATTATATTGAATTCAAATGCATCTTAAACAGATGCATTCATATTGAATTCATATACATATTCATCAAAAACAATCATATTGATATTTTAGGGTGTAAGAAGAAGAAGAAGAATGCAGACAAAGAAATATGTTTGCATGTTGGCAAAAAATGGACAGTATAGGTGTGTCACAGTTATTTCATCATCATCATTAAGTGTCATGCCAGCTGATGAAGCCATTCATAGCTCTCCACAGATCTCTGTCTTTGGTGTTCTGGATAAACTCTGCTGATGATATTCCTCTGTCAAAGACCTGGCTATCTTGCAGCCCTCACACACTCGTCTTGCACAGATAAATATTAATATTAAGAGAGGTGTTAGGCAGGGATGTGTAATGTCTCCAGATCTTTTTTCCCTACACAGTGAAAATATTTTAAGAAATGTAGAAGACCTAAATGGAATCAGCATTGGAGGACGAAACATAAATAACATTAGATATGCAGATGATACAGTATGGATTGCAGACAATGCACAGGATCTGCAACAATTAGTACACGCTGTTGTTGTTCACAGTGAGCAACTGGGGTTGGAATTAAATTGTAGGAAGACACAGGTTATGGTCGTCACTAGGAAGAACGAAGCACCACAATGTAATATACAAGTAAATGGGAATATTCTTCAACAAGTGAATCGGTTCAATTATCTCGGAACAGTCATAACATCTGATGGCAGATGCCTTGAAGAGATTAGAACAAGAATCGCCATTGCGAAAGTAGCCTTTAGCAAGATGAAAAACATTCTGACCAATAAAATGATGTCAATTGAAACGAGAAAAAGAGTGTTGAGGGGATACATAGAGCCTGTTCTTTTGTATGGATGTGAAACTTGGACAATGTGCAGTCAAGCTGAAAAACATCTGATGGCTGCAGAAATGTGGTTTCTGAGGAAAATGCAAAGAATACCATGGACAGATAGAAAAACCAATGACCAAGTACTACAAGAGACAAATGAAAATCGTAGATTGTTTAGAGAAATTAGACGTAGACAGTCAAAAATGTTTGGACATGTTATGAGAAGAAATGGACTGGAGAACTTAGTGACAGCTGGCAAGATCGAAGGGAACAGACCAAGAGGAAGACCGAGAGGAAAATACCTGGATGGCTTGGCCACATGGCATGGACGAGACAGGAACACTGAGCTGATCCACGACTCAGGTGATCGAGTGAAATGGCGAATCATGACCGCCCACGCTTTCCGGCATGGCACATGATTGATTGATTGATTAATGGGCACATCAGGTTGTTCTTCTTTTGCTCCTTCCTTAGCCAATCGATCAGCTCTGTCGTTTCCGGGTACTCCACAGTGGGATGGTATCCACTGTATGGTGACCTTACACTGACTGCTAAGTTCAGAAAGTAGTGTCCTTAGAACTGGCAATTTCCCAGACAGGATCGCCTCTATTACGAATTTTGCATCTGTCAATATCACCACAGGTTGTGTACCATGGCTGGTATTTTGTAATTTTTCTGTGGCTATCTTGATAGCCTCAATTTCAGCATCATAGTTATGGCAGTACTTTCCTGTTGGAACTCTGGCCGTGTCTCTAGTATTATTTGGGTATTCTATGTACACCCCCGCAATTGTAATTAGCGAATCGTTTATTAAACAATAATATTCACGTGTGCAAACTCCCACGAGTTGCGCTTTCGGCAATACACAACTCTTACCAAAACATCGTAACCATCTTATCATCGTTCATTGTATATGACAAGACACATTAAAAGTTAGCCAAACACAATCAAAGCTATCCATATACATTCAATGGTAACCATACACATTATGGGTTAACCATATATATTATGAGTTAGCCATATACATTATCAGTTAGCCATATACATTATGATTTAGCCATACACAGTCAAAGTTAGCCATAAACAAATTACATGCTAAAATCGATCACAATGATCGCACCTTAAGTGTCATAAAGAAACCTCAGCTTAATTACTTCGCCTATAATTAGTCATGCCAAACTCTTCTATACATAGACGTGATGATGGACAAAAGAGCACAGTCTTCCTAGGAATGACCCTGGACGAACAGATGAACTGGTCAAAACATATTAGCCAGACATTAGAAAAATGCAAGAAAGCAAGCAACCTACTGCGGGTGATAAAACGTAACGGTTTGGGTGCCCACACCCAAACAATGCTGATGTTCTATAAAGCATTTATCAGGGGCAAGCTAGAGAGAGAGAGAGCACTTCGTCAAAACTGGGAACCCAATGACAATGACGGCGTGCCTGCACATAAACAGCAACCCGGAAACACAGCGACTGGTCAGACAGTTCCTATGCAGAACAGGGAAGACCGTATAACCTCCCTACACTGTATATATGTATATGTGTGTTTGTATTTGTGCATGTTTTTATAATTTAAAACAAAACATCTATGTACGTAATTTTTTTTTTAAATGGCGGGGTGAATGGCAGGAAGATGGGTTGGCTCTATCGGTAGAGCACTTGAACTAGGAGGACAGGGAGACCTGGTCATCTTGTTGCTACACCACACCCACACGCGATGGATAAAAACGCCAAAACTCAAAAGTAAAGGAGTTCGGGCCGCTGACCAGGAGGACAACTTTAGACTTGCACTTGAATTCTCTGCCCTTGCCTACATCGAGTCCTTATGAGGACTGGACATGACCGGGACTAGCCCCGATGAGAATAACTGTCAAAAATCCCAATAAGAGTTTAGATAGTTAAGAATATAAGTAATAGAGCTAAGACAGAGTCTAGTAGAGGACACCAGACAGGAGAGACACCAGCGCTATAAATAGCTTCACAACGGGACACACTTGTGTCAACCAAGGAAGCATCGAGTGCAAGTGAGCGAGGGTTTCCCCAAGACATTGGGAAACTCGCCTCTACGAGTAACCGTGGAGTACCAGGTTACTCGAGTTAACTGGCCAGCGTGCTGGGACACTATGCACGCAAGACTCGCCAGCGCACGGAGGATCCAGCGTCCGTGTTTGAACACGCAATTAGAAGCGTGAGGGGAGACCAGGACTGAGACGACTAGAGAGTAGACGTGTTCCTTACGAATGCTATAAGTTTATAGACAATAGTGATTGTTAGGCTTTAGATTTCATTCAGTAATTAATAGTGTCATTATCACCACTTCATTGCATCTATGTAAATTACCATGTTGTTTATTGTCAATGAAGAATTCCGCTCGCAGAGCTTGTTTATGACCAGCTCTAAATAAATTGCATTCCTTTTGCAAACGACACGAGTTATTATTTCGTGTGGTGCAAAAGTAGGGGAGTCCTTAAAGACCTGTCGCAAGCAAGTTGCTGACATGCAGGACCCCAATTGGTGTCAGAAGTCCCTGAACCAACGTCAACAGTCAATTGGTGTCAGAAGTTCCTGAACCAACGTCAACAGGCACCATTCGACATTATGTCTGTGTTAAGATATCTAAAACTAACGTAAATTATTTTGCATACAATGGCAGAAATAATTTTGTTTTGTGAATAACGTGAGTGATTAACACCATTACTACGTGATAATTAATATCATACCATTTGTGGAGCTTGAACCACAATGAAGGAAGTTTAAGTTACAAATTGTGCGATTCTACGAAAATTTAGGAAAGTGTGTTATTCTACTGAAAGTAATGAAAATGTATATAAATATAAATTTAAATTATCAAGCAAACCATCGTGTACATTTTATTTTGTGTGATACAGCCATTAATGTCACCATGCATCACATTCAGTTAGATATTTGTGCAAAATAAGTTCTTTTTGTACAAAGTAAATATATTAGTTACTGAACGGAAGCCTTAGAACGTAGTTATACCAAACAAGATAGAAAGTGAAGACAAGACGACATTGACTGTCATATGACGAATCATCTTACGAATCATGACGATCATTCAGACTATCATAACATTCATTCATTAACATCATTTATCATTATCTAAATCACATTTTTCATTCATCAACCGCATGAAATATAAACATGTATTTAGAGCATATGCATGTTTCTAAAGTATTGATGCTCTACTAAATAGAAGCATCCGTTCTGTTCTCAAGTCGATCATTTTTGTGTGTCCAGAAGACAGCGGTGGAACATCCCAAGGGCCTTATTTTCCGAAGAATTAGATGAGTATATTTTCGAAATATTTTGATATTCACTATGTTAATCATGCATCTTTTTTTCCAGCGAGAATGTAAATAACTAACACATAACTACAAACCAGTGTGTAAAACTACTGTGATATCATTGTAACCTAACATAAAGCCAAAAAATGGCATCATTAAATGATTGTATCCAGGCGAGCAAAGAAATGGGCCACACTGGAGACAAATTAGAGAAATGGGTAGATCAAAAATACAAAGAAGAATTAGCTCGAAAGAAGGAAGAAACAGAGAGAAAAACTGCTCTACAGAGAGAAGAAACAGAAAGAAAAGCTGCTCTAGAGAGAGACGAAAGAGCATTAGAAAGGCAACATCAAAAAGAGATGAAAGAAGTAGAGAAAGCCACCAAACAGAAGATGAAAGAAGTAGAGGAAGCCACCAAACAGAAGCAGATACAGGTAGATTCAGAAACTAAATTAAAGATGAAGGAAATAGAGGTAGACTCAAACATACAGATAGCCTCTAGCAAACAAAAGAGCCAAGAAGAACAGAATAAGTTTAGTAAATATAAAGGCCTGATCAAACTATATATCGTAGGGGATTCAATCTCAGCATGGACTGAGAATATAGAATTTCAACTTAAGACTCAGAAAATACCGTTGGAGGACTGGGCAATGATCTACATGAGAAATCTCAGTGGAGAGCCATTAAAGGTTATAGAATCAATACCTACAGAACTAAGGAACAATTATCAGTACATTCACGATAGGATCATGCAACACTTTCTTCTATGCCACTGGGTACCTAATTCAGTTCTCCCAAATAAAGCCAAAGGTCAACTGAAACCTTCCTAGATTACATCTCTAACGTGCAAAGCACATTTAATAAATGGACTAGGGCGGCGAAAGTGGGCAAAAACTTTGATAAATTACAAGATCTTATGGTAATGGACAAGGTGATATCCACCGTCCCTACCCCTTTTGCGAAGTTTCTACAACAATCAGATATTGAATCCATTGAGCAACTAGAAAAGCGGGGGTCGGCATATTTTTCTTCTAATCGTGACATATTTAAGTCCACAACACATGATACAGAGATCACTGCTTTTGCAAAGAATGTACCTAGTAGATCTTACAATCAGAAAGAGTATCATAAGAAAGATAAACCGTACCAGAAGCCACCTCGATGTGGATATTGTAGTTTGTTTCATCCTAGCTACTCTGTGTGATAAGAACCCGGCATATCCCTCACACGTAGAAACAGTGATAAAAAAGCTAGAAAGTAGAAGAACTTCATTTAAACGTGCTGTTAAACGTTACTTTTGTTCCAGCTATGGCCACTATAGTAATAAATGTCTTGGTAGGCAACGAATGAAAGCAAATAATGCTGCACTCATCGACTTCATCAGACGATGATAGTGAAATTGACTCGGAACTTGTAAATGTATTACCAGCGAGTGAATGTGAAAGTGTGGCAGTAGCTACTGACATATTAGACTTCAAGAAATGTGACACATGTCACCAGTTTCATGCGGATGGTAAATTGAAATGTGGGCACGTCATACCATCCTCCAATGAAGATGCTAACGCAGCTAATGCCTCCAGAGGTAAACTGAAGTTCTACGATGCACTGGTAAATGATCAACCATGCCATTTTTTACTCGATAGCGGCAGCACTTTACTTGGTTTAAGTAAAGAATTGGTCAGACCAGAAAATTACACGGGCGAATTTGTCAAATGCCGTACTTTTTCTGGAACCATTGAGAAATACCCACTGGCAAAAGCGCATATTAATACCCCGTTCCTAACCGGCACATTTACTTGCGCAATCCTACAAGATCCCTGCACGGATATGATTTTAGGCTGTTTAGATTCATTGAAACAATGTACAGACGACGACATAATAGCCTGGAAACATAAAAACATGGCTAATGCTGTAACAAGGTCAGATACGCAAACACACTATACTGACTTACAAAATGAGATGTTACAGCTGTTAACACCCAGCGGTGCCGATACCAACACTACTCGACAAAAATTTATCGAGGCACAAAGCACCGACCAAACTATCGCAACTTATTTTAAATTGTTAGGTGAGCGAGCGAAAGTGACTAAAAATGCATCTTGGTATTTTAGAAAACACAACGGAATTCTCATGCGTTATTACACAAATAATAACCATGAAATTCAGCAAACGGTTTTACCTGTAACATACCGACAAAATGTGCTAAAGATCGCACATGAGTCACCGTTTGCTGGACATTTGGCCTATGACAAAACCAGAGCCAGAATTTTGTCACACTTCTACTGGCCTAAATTCTGTACTGATATAAAATTTTTCTGTCGTTCATGTACTATTTGTCAACATCTTGTAAGAAAGGGAAAGCATGTGACGGCCGAAGTTCAACGGTCATTATTAGCATCTAGACCATTTGAGTGTGTAGCGGTCGATATTGTTGGACCATTAATTCAGATGTCAAGCAAAGGAAACCGATTCATACTTACTCTCGTGGATCTATGCACCAGGTGGATCGAAGCTATTCCACTAAAATACATCACCTCCAAAGATGTGGCAAATGTATTTTTGCACCTATTTTGTCGTTTTGGCTTCCCACGAACTATTCTATCGGATCGGGGAACGCAGTTTATTTCGGCTGCTACGCAAGCCTTAACAAAATTGTTAGGAATAGAGCAGAATTTCTGTACCCCGTACCACCCAATGAGCAACGGGATCATAGAAACAATTAACGGGGATTTCAAACACATGCTGGCTAAAGTAACAGCAGAAAACCCATCTGATTGGGACACGCTACTGCCAGCAGTGCTATTTGCCCATAGAGAAATTCCGCACTCGAGTACAGGTTTCTCACCTTTTGAATTAGTGTATGGGGCAAACCCTCGAAGACTCCTAACAATTTACCATCAGCTAATTACTAGCTTATCAGAAAACCCAACATCTGTAACACCGTATGAGATGGTAACAGAGACACGCGATAGAATAATGAAAGCGTGTGTAATAGCCAAGGCATCTTTGGAGACGAAAGGACAGATGTACCGCGACTATGCAAATAAAGGTGCTAAAACTATACACCTTGAGCCGAATCAGAAGGTTTTGCTTTTACTACCAGATAAACGTAATTTGTTACTAACTTCTTGGCAAGGGCCATTCAAAGTTGAACGTAAAATATCAGATGTCGATTATGAAATATCGATAAAGGGAAAATTAAAGATATTTCATATCAACATGCTGAAACCATACTTCTCACGACAAGAACTACGACAAGACAGACGAACAAAATGCACCCACACCAAGTAATCGGACGACAGACATACACAACACAACTACACTAGGTAGGGCGACGCAGGACAACGACATCGCAAACACACTTAGCCAAGTAACAGCACACGCAGCTAGTACAACAACAGTACTGAACGAGACAGATGACGACGAAATAGAATTACCAGTCCCTACTGTAGACACGACTGGGGCCATCGACAGCATAAAGATAGAAACCAAACTTACAGACGAGCAACGACGACAGATGATAGAATTAGTGACGGAGTACAGAGACATTTTCTCCGACATCCCAGGAAAGACAGACAGAATAGAATACTCCATTATTCTGACTGACAACACCCCAATCAAGTGTCGACCTTATTCCATCCCTCTAAATTATAGGGCTAATCTCGACAAAGAACTACTATCTCTTGAGTCGAGTGGAATAATTCAGAAATCTCAGTCAGAATATTCTTTCCCTATCGTCCTTGTCGCCAAAAAGGACTCAACTATTCGACTCTGCGTCGATTATCGACGTTTGAACAAAGTAACCAAAATTGATTCTGAACCAATCCCAGCATGCGAGGATTTGATCCTTGATATGTCTACATCTCGCATCTTTAGCAAACTCGACTTCACGAAAGGTTATTGGCAGGTCCCGATGCAAGAAAATTCAATTTCTTTAACAGCTTTCTCCACACCTTTAGGTCTCTATGAGTGGCGATTTCTACCTTTTGGCCTTCGTAATGCTCCAGCGACTTTCGTCCGTCTAACTAGGGATCTTCTCCACGGGGTGACCAATACTTCTACATACATAGATGATATATGTATTCATACTGAAGACTGGACATCACACCTACAGAAACTACGACATGTCTTCGACAGGTTGCGAGTATTCGGGCTTACTGTCAAGCCCACTAAAGTAGAGTTGGGCATGGAAGAGTTTGACTTCCTAGGCCATACCATCTGCAGAGGCCAACTCAGAACAGATGAAAGAATCGTGACCAAGATTCTAAATTTGACTCTGCCAACGACCAAGACACAGGTCCAAAGTCTACTTGGTCTTGTGAATTATTATAGTAAATTTATTCCCAATCTGGCGGAAATCACCAGTGTTTTTTCCAACATTTTGATAGCTTCGGCTAAATTAAATGTGCAAGATGCAGAATTAATTAGTGCTCTATCAAAATTGAAATATTTATTCAGCGTTCCACATATCCTGCGTTTACCTAACCAAAATCTTACATATTTCTTACGTACAGACGCAAGTGCTATCTCCATATCAGGGGTACTAGGACAGTTCTACAAAGGGAAGTTGCACCCAGTAATGTACGTAAGTCGTAAGATCAGCCCAGCTGAATCGAGATACTCAGCATCAGAATTGGAGGGCCTCAGCTTAATCTATTGTGTTAGAAAACTTCATAGGTATATGGCAGGAGCACAGTTTGTGATCGAAACCGACAATTCTCCGTTGTCTGTTGTGCAGTCTGGCATTCCCCACAATAATAGGGTCTACAGATGGGCTTTGATACTGCAGAACTATGCATTTACCATCCAGCATTTAAAGGGGAGATTGAACTCTTTAGCAGACACTTTGAGTCGACCGTCAACCATTGAAATACCTTAGGTACAGGAAGAGATCGACCAGAGATCACCAGAAACAGTGACACTGTAATTGCTAATTAGATCAGTGCCGTATGTGGTGAATAAATTACTGTAAGTGCGTTATCATCGCCAAACATGTAAACTGTGTAAGAGTAACAGTGCGATTAAGAGTGAAACGAACAGACACATAAGTAATATGTCTGCAGCGCTAACACATATATAAGCCATATTAACATTGAAGTGTTAGCTGTGAACCTACATAAATTGGTAGGGAACTATATATTTATACACTATCCAGGAAGGGGAGCATATAAGACTTTGGCGAAATGAACTATGTTATGAGAATAGTCAACAAAGAACAGTGCTCCATCTTCACACCTGAAAGGACGACATTAGTTAGTGTAATTAGATATAGAAACGTAAATGTGATATGTATATAATAGTGTTTTATAAACAGTATGCATAACGTCATTTTTCTATGAAGAATTTAATTGCAAAATGTTCAAGTACATGTATAACTTTATTTATGTCATGTGATAGTTAGAATTCACCATCATTTAGTTAATAACCCATGTCAGTTAACACCAATAATAGAAATGCAATTGTTAGATAGTACTTTACCTTATCACCGCATAATCATAATTATTTATAACTTCATTTATTTAATATATCATTTCTAAACTAACTCAACCATTTAGGAATTAACATCATTTCATTTACCAATAACACTTTAAGGTAACTAACCCAATTTACTTAAAATGTAATTAATTAGTTAGATTATTTCCCTTAGGAATAATTTAGAACAGCACACCAAATTACAGTAGTTAGTGTTACAGGATCGGTAACAAACCATCCTCACAAACTTGTATATTTTGTATAGGCATGACACGTGCAAAGAAACCGCACAGTCATTTGGCGTGAAAACTTGTATAATTCAGCCAATCATTTAATGTAAATATGTACTGTTCATTTATTTGATGCTATGAACCATATTTTAATGACGATTGAATGTTTTAGCAAAAGAATGGTATGAAATTGGATGAAAGATGTGTAAATGAGAGGAGAGAATGTATACAATACTACACATTGAAAGAAAGAGAGAGAGAGAGAGAGAGAGAGAGAGAGAGAGAGAGAGAGAGAGAGAGAGAGAGAGAGAGAGAAGAGAGAGAGAGAGAGAGAGCGGCACATTTTTTGTTCACCGCTTAAAACGTCTTGTTATGACTTGTCTGTGTCAATCTGTGTAACCAATGTGTTGTCAAGTTTTATGTGTGTTACTGCTATACTTTAGTAGATTAAATAGCGAAAATACTTTGAGCATCTTGAAACGGAATTGTGGTCATAACTAAGAATAACAAACATTTGTTAGTTAGTTAGTTAGTCGACAGATCATCCTCATTGGACAACGAACCATTCAGTCCATAAGTGCTCGGATCCCCTCCTCAGCAAATCCCGCAACGTGTAACGGCTAACGACGCCAGTTCTGTGTTGGTTTATCAATCTTCTTTGGCTTCCTGCGTAGTGTTCTTGTTTGGCCACCCCTCTTTTAATTTGCTGCTCTCGCAGTCTGGCCATTGTTGTAGATTCACAGTCATCACTTGGTTCTCGCAAAAGTCTTACTTCTCGTAGAGCATTCAGAATGTCGGCCTGGTCCATGGCGCGTCCGCCCTCCACAGTAGCCTCACCTGCGAGCTTGTCAGCCCGCTCATTTCCTTGTACTCCCGCATGCCCTGGCACGAAGATGAAACTAATCTTTGCCAGCCGAGACCGCTCCAGAGGCAGCAACCATTATCTTCGGATCGACCCCTCCTCTATCCTCTTGATCATGTTCATTGAGTCGCTAAGGAAACAAGCCCTAGTGAATGTCTGTGACTCAAGCCATGTTATTGCTTTACTTACTGCCATGACTTCCATGGTCAGGCTACTTGTGGTTTCAGTGAAAGCACCAGAGTCCTCCTTCACAATTCTCCCTCCGGCCCGAGCTGTAAAGGCCCATGAGCTTCTCACATGTCGGACGACCGACCCATCTGTGTAGATGACCGCGTCATCGTCTAGCGAATTCTCGAAAATCAACGCTTGTACTTCAGCCTCAACAGCAGCTGGATTTTCTTGTCTGCATTTTCTATCTAGTTGGATGCAAACTGAAAAGGATGTGAAGTCTGTTGGCACTTGCACCCACTCCTCGCCAGGTTCTAAGTCCTCAAGTGAACACACCTGTTGAAGAATGTCTTCGGCTTGACCCATCCACGACCGTCCTCTTTTTAACCTGCTGCCCTTCACCTTCCTAATTTCACTATGCAGTGGATGTTGTGTGTTTGCGTTAATTATGAGGTAGGCGCGTGCCCTGCAACCTTGTATTCTCTCTTCAATGGTTGGAAAATCAAGAAGGTAGCGCATCGCCCTGCATGCTGTATCTCTTGTACATCCAAGAATAATGCGCATAGCTTCATTCTGTATCCTTTCCATCCTTTCTATCTGCTTATGGCTGAGAGTCAGGATTGCCATTGCATACTCCAAAACAGACATGACCAGCCCCTCGTACAGAAGACATAGATGGCGCTGCTCACAGTTTGCTGCCGCCATCACCCGCATCGCTGCCAAACCCCGCTTGGCCTTAATTATCACCTGGTCTATGTGCACATTATAAGCAAGGCTTCGATCAAACCGTATCCCCAGGTAATTCATTGCCTGCGTTCTTTCCACCGTCTCTGAACACAGCATTACAGTTGGTGTTGGAGTGTTGACAATATGATTATTCAACGAGAACCAAGTCACTGTTGCCTTTGTTGGGTTGACCATTGCCCCAGCTTCATCACACCAAGTACTTATGCGATTGAGTTCGGTTTGTAGTTCCACAGCAACCTCCTCTCTATCCTTACCCTGACGATACACTAAAACATCATCGGCATATGACAATGTCCTGCCAGGTCCAGTGATCTGCTCACTGGTGATTCTCACTGTGTAGGCGTTGAACAGTACCGGAGATAATGGTGATCCCTGTGGTAGGCCAGGATATATTGTTTTTGGTTCCGAAGTCCAACTGCCACATCTAAAAACTACTTTCCGTTGGAAGAGGGCTGCAGCGATCCAACTAAGGAGGAATGGACTTACGTTTAGTTCGAGAAGCTGAAACATTAAAAAATCCAGTGGTACTCTGTTGTATGCATCCTCAAGATCAATCGCTGCAGCAACGGTTTCATTGCCTGCGTGGAAACCTTCATAGACATCCTGAGCAAAGACTGCTGCATTGGTCCAGGTTTCTCTTTTTGAACGGTACCCACCCAGGGTAGGTGGGAAAACACCTTGCCTCTCTAGTTGGCTTGATATTTTCCAGGCAATTACCTTCTCCAGCAGCTTGCCTATTGTATTCTGCATGGTTATAATTCGATATCCCTGAATTTTTTTGTGGTCTTTGTCAGGCTTCGGCAAGGGAATCAGATAGCTGTGTAACCATTCCTCCTTGATGCTAGCACTCCTTATACTGTTGTTGTACATGTCTGCTAGTTTCTCTAGATCATTGTCGGTACACCTATTTATGTCGTCGTATCTTATGCCATCAGGACCTGGAGCACTGTTTTTTGATCGTCGAAGCACAGCCTTGATTTCTTTCACTGTCACTGTGTCTTCATCCGAAGTGTTCTGGGCCTTGCATCTGTCTGAGGTGACCTCCTTGGCCAGATTTCGGCCTCCCATGTCTGTCTGGTTGCTCTGCTCAAGGTAGCGTTGAAAGAGGGCTTTGCCCTTGTCCTCGTCAGTCCTCTGCCAGATGAGGTCAGCACCTTGGAAGTCAGAAATGCTCTTATTCTTAACTACACCACTCATGCTTTTATGTAGTCGCCAGAACAATTTCAGTGACTTGTCTGTGCTTACTCTTTGACACACCTCTGCCCATTTTTCGCTTTTAACAACCTTGACCAGTTTTTTTAAATAGCTTACTTTTGTGTGCATCTCTCTTTCTAAGTGCAAGCAGGGACTAGGATGACCAGCTCTGTTCTTCTTGGCATTTTGCCATCTCCTTACAGCACTACGCTTATCCACCCAAGCCTTCTCCACCTCGAAACTCCACCACGGTGGCTGCTCCCAGCTTTTTTTCCTGCCCTGCAACGTTCTGAGCTTGTCACGTCTTATTTTACTCACCACATCTTGCCCTGTACTGTCATACTGGAACGTCTTTACCTTTAGCTTGTGCTGCCTGGTTCTGCCTTTCTCCACCAGTATGCTGCAAGGGTGGTGGTCGCTGCCATGGTGTCCTAGCACACCCCATCTACACACAGTAGTGAGTGAAGGTGAAACTAGCGCCAGATCAATAGCACTGTCCTCATCGCCCGGACGGCTTGCTGTCCTGGTGACACAACCACTGTTGATACAAACCAGGTCGATGGTTTCCAGTGCAGTCTCGAGCTCCTCCCCCTGTGTATTGGAAGAAGTGTTTCCCCATGATCTGCCTTTAGCGTTGAAGTCACCACAGAAAAAAACATTTCTCTCGTGTCCTAATATGCCACTTAAGCACTGCCAATTCTGGGCGTTAACGCTGTATTTGTATAACGTCACAAACATTTGTAGCCACAATAAACCGATTTACGGCGCTCGAAGGGATACACACATGTAGAATAGTAACGCATCCACATGTTAGCAAAGTAAATACACTGTAGTTTATTAGAAAACACGCAAACAAACAGGAAAACAAACACATAAAAGTTGCATACACCATTTGTTTCAAAGAACAGTAACTCAAATCAGGGGACACAATAACTTCTTAAAAAACCTTAATGTAACATTGAAAATATGTCTTCATAAGCGGAAGCGAGAAGGTGAAGAGTAGAACTTATTGTATACGGGTTGGAGTGGATATTATTGGGAACATGAACATTTAATGCTCATGTGTTGTACTCATAACAGAGTCAACTTGTATTGGGTTGTCATTTTGGGCAATATGAGGACAGGTCAAAAGACATAAGTCAACGGACAGAAGTCAGAAGACAGAGGGTCATAAGACGGAAGTCAGGGCATAAGTCATAAGACAACGGTTCCGGATAAAAACAATTTCCAAGAAGATCTATAGCCAACGATACTGATACGATGGGCTACTCAATTAGCCGAGTGAAGAAATAGAACAGTGTGGGTAAGGAAAGGAGTGAGTTTGTTCTATCCCCAGAAGAGAGATTTACAACTTATTGGATCTTTGACAAAATTGGACAGCCAATTTGTTTTGTGACAATACAACGTGTTACAAGGATGAGTTAAAGGGTTGTAACACTACACAGAGGGGAGAGGAGCCTGTCAAAAATCCCAATAAGAGTTTAGAGAGTTAAGAATATAAGTAATAGAGCTAAGACAGAGTCTAGTAGAGGACACCAGACAGGAGAGACACCAGCGCTATAAATAGCTTCACAACGGGACACACTTGTGTCAACCAAGGGAGCATCGAGTGCAAGTGAGCGAGGGTTTCCCCAAGACATTGGGAAACTCGCCTCTACGAGTAACCGTGGAGTACCAGGTTACTCGAGTTAACTGGCCAGCGTGCTGGGACACTATGCACGCAAGACTCGCCAGCGCACGGAGGATCCAGCGTCCGTGTTTGAACACGCAATTAGAAGCGTGAGGGGAGACCAGGACTGAGACGACTAGAGAGTAGACGTGTTCCTTACGAATGCTATAAGTTTATAGACAATAGTGATTGTTAGGCTTTAGATTTCATTCAGTGATTAATAGTATCATTATCACCACTTCATTGCATCTATGTAACGTACCATGTTGTTTATTGTCAAAGAAGTATTCCGCTCGCAGAGCTTGTTTATGACCAGCTCTAAATAAATTGCATTTCTTTTGCAAACGACACGAGTTATTATTTCGTGTGGTGCAAAAGTAGGGGAGTCCTGAAAGACCTGTCGCAAGCAAGTTGCTGACAATAACACAAGAAGCGACAAGCACGTAGCAGTGCTAACAGAGAAAAGAAGCCAACAAACGAGAGAATGCGGGCCCCAGTAGGCCCAACCAAGGACCGGTCTCTACCAGGACCAAAACAAGACAAAGAAAACAACCAGATAGCACAAAATAAATTTATCCGACGAACAGAGCGGAACCAGTATAACCAGTAGGAATTAGGACTATCAGTCCACACAACCACGGCTCTCAACAATAACCACCGCTGAAGAAGCAGGTTAGACGAGACCGAATTTGAAATTTTTTTTGGAATTGGAATCGAATCGAAACAAGTCGGAAATGCCCTTCCAATGTGTCAACTTCCCCTCATCTCCTATATAGCAATGGCGCTCGACCAGCTGGCGGCTGCTCCTCCTATCTGTTGTTGCCTCCTGCGGCTCTCTTCATGACCTCCTAATATTATTCATCCATATTTCTAATTATCTTGTTCATGTCTTTAACGTCTCCATCTATTTCGCTTGACGTGTGCATTCCAGAGATATTACTTGTGTATTCAGGTTTTAACAGCTGCAAAACGCAGGTTAAATTTATGTGTATATCCTTTGAAGGATGTCGCAGTCAACGCCAGCATTTATGGATGTTTATGATTTCTTGGTAAGATTACGTTCAGTAGTTTGCCATTGCTGTGTGAACGACCTGTACTCATACCATTGTATGCAAACCAACGCAAGACAGTCTGCTGACATATCACTCACAGCTGTACGCGGTTTTCGGGAGTAGTACTTGCGTCTGTAACCCATTCGTCACTGAGCAGGTAGCTCTCAGGTAAATCAACAAATAGATGTTCATTGGTAAAACTGTAGCGTGGAATTAGATCAACAAATATATGTTCATTTGGTAAGACTGTAGCGTGGAATTAGATCAACAAATAGATGTTCATTTGGTAAGACTGTAGCGTGGAATTAGATCAACAAATATATGTTCATTTGGTAAGACTGTAGCGTGGAATTAGATCAACAAATGAATATTCATTTGGTAAGACTGTAGCGTGGAATTAGATCAACAAATATATGTTCATTTGGTAAGACTGTAGCGTGGAATTAGTTCAACAAATAGATGTTCACTTGGTAAGACTGTAGCGTGGAATTAGATCAACAAATATATGTTCACTTGGTAAGACTGTAACGTGGAATTAGATCAACAAATAGATGTTCATTTGGTAAGACTGTAGCGTGGAATTAGATCAACAAATAGATGTTCATTTGGTAAGACTGTAGCGTGGAATTAGATCAACAAATAGATGTTCATTTGGTAAGACTGTAGCGTGAAATTAGATCAACAAATAGATGTTCATTTGGTAAGACTGTAGCGTGGAATTAGATCAACAAATAGATGTTCATTTGGTAAGACTGTAGCGTGGAATTAGATCAACAAATATATGTTCATTTGGTAAGACTGTAGCGTGGAATTAGATCAACAAATATATGTTCATTTGGTAAGACTGTAGCGTGGAATTAGATCAACAAATAGATGTTCACTTGGTAAGACTGTAGCGTGGAATTAGATCAACAAATAGATGTTCATTTGGTAAGACTGTAGCGTGGAATTATATCAACAAATAGATGTTCATTTGGTAAGACTGTAGCGTGGAATTAAATCAACAAATATATGTTCATTTGGTAAGACTGTAGCGTGGAATTAGATCAACAAATATATGTTCATTTGGTAAGACTGTAGTGTGGAATTAGATCAACAAATAGATGTTCATTTGGTAAGACTGTAGCGTGGAATTAGAGCAATAATATATGTTCATTTGCAATACAAATAGCTGGTGATGGAATGAGATGGCAAAACTTGACCGCCCACGCTTATCGGCATGGCACATGATGAATGGATGGCTATGTTCATTTGGTAAAACTGTATCGTGGAATTAGATCAACAAATGGATGTACATTTTGGTAAAACTGTATTGTGGAATTAGATCAACAAATGGATGTACATTTTGGTAAAACTGTATTGTGGAATTAGTGAAACAAATGGATGTTCATTTGATAAAACTGTATTGTGGAATTAGAGCAACAACTGGATGTTCATTTGGTAAAACTGTAGCGTGGAATTTCATTCATTCAGAACCTCGCTCCCATAACAACCTTCCGGAAAACCTCTCCATCATAAGCATGATGTCCAGCGTCCGATACACCCATCTTCTCTTTGGCTTTCCTCTTCTTCTCTTCCCAGGCATATGCCCCTCCATTATTGTTTTCTCCAAAATTTCGTGACGTTTCAAGAGATCAAAATATTTCAATTTCTGTATTTTATCGTCATTAGTAGCTAACCTTCTTCAATATTCAATTCTTGTCGTATGGATGCGTGTGCTCTTTTCTGTATCCAAGATATTCTTAGAACTCGTGGAATTAGATCAATAAAGATATATGTTCATATGGTAAGACTACAGTGCGGAATTAGGTTAACACAAATACATCTTCATTTGGTAAGTAGGACTATGGTGTGGATTAAGATCAACAAAAGTATACCTTCCTGTGTTAATACTATAACACAGAGAGTTAAATAACACAGAGAGTTAGATAAACAAAAAAAATATATGCTCATATGGTATGCCTTTAACGTGTGCTAAAGCAACATAAATATAAGTGAAAATGATAAGATTATAGTGATAAACTAGATCAAGACAAAAGATATGTACATATTATAAAGCCACAGCGTATAGCTAACACAACACAAATACAGTGTTAGTAAAGTCTCACTGCCCTTTGTATGTAGAACACCTGTTTGCTGGAGAGTATGTTTTCCATCTTGCAAACGGAAAAAATAGTCTCCAACAAACAGCTATTCTGAATACAAAGTGTAGTGAGACTTTACAAACACACTGTATATGTACATATGGTAATGCCAAACTGTGTAGCTTGCTAAAAACAGCAACAATAAATAAACAAACAGGCAAAAAAAACTCTTGGCACAATTACAATAAGAATAACAACAGAAAGTGTTAAAGCATACCATATCATATGGATCCGTGTCCAGGAGAAGTGCTGAACTGCCTGAAATGTAGTATATTAACTTGTAAAGTATGTCATGATGTTGGCATGATTTTTCTACGTGAGTGTTAATTTGCTGCTAAAGATTCAGTGTCATTATCACCATTATCAAGTGTATTGTTGATTGGCTTGGGCAGCCATACCCACATCCTGCGATCTCCAACAGCAGGTATCAGTTCGTGTGTTGACATCTTTCCCAGCCATGCCAAAAGGCTCCCAAGAATTGTCTCTCGCTGTTTCCTCTGTCTCTCTTTCTATAGATCATTCCAGTTGTCATAATATGTCCAGGTTTTGTGCCTCATCTCATAATGAGGCGAAAGATGACGATTTCTTCTTTGTTATGTGTGTGAAAAGTTCCCCGTGTGTTAACAAATTCAGTGCTAAACAAAATGTAAGTTTGGACCAAACATGGTAAACAGTCAAATGCAAACTTGTATAATGTAATTTTCCATTCACTGAGCATTGAAATTGCGGAATATGCCGCGAAACGAAACAAATAACACGATGACACTTGTATTGCGTTATATCGATCTTTTGTGTAAATGGAAGGTCACATTTTTCGTTGTAATATCGTTCGGCACTTCTTACTCAAAATGTCGATTACCCAAGCTGGCTGTCTCACGTTTGTTTAGCTGTCTTCAGAAAAACCACAACTCTCAGGCTTTTTCGGATTTTCCTGAATTTACCTGGCTTTCCCAGATGGGCCGGTCTCTCTGGCCGAGGGGTTACAACACTTTCTCCGTAATCCCGTTTATCACGCAGTCTCGTAGCGGGCGAGAACTGAGAGCGGTTCGACCCCCGCTGGTGACATGCGGGATAATGAGCCGGCCGTTCAGAAAGCAATGGCAAACTACTGAGCGTAATCTTGCTAAGAAATCAACAGACAGCCGAAAGATGCTGATGTTGACAGCGATGTCCTGTAAAGGATATGCAAAAAAAAAAACATTTCCCAGATAGAAAATATGTGCCAATAATGTCTTGCGTAGTAAAGGTGGCCGTTTGATCTATACAAATATGAGTCTACACCATATGATTGGTGTTTTTTTTTTTTAAAGATATATATGGGCTCGCGTTTTCCCAGGGACAAGAGCCGCCCCAAGAAGTTCTACGCCCTGTGTGTCATCATGATGACCGCCTCTGCTGGTGGCCCTGACCAGATCAAGTGCATATAAATCTACACTTTTCCAAAAGGCTGAGAAGCCTATATATTTCCACCAGTAGAAAGCAACAGGAGTTGTTTCCCGTATCCTATTTCCACTAGTAGATTTAAAAACTGGAGTTGTTGCCCGTATCATTTTCCCCCGACTCATTTGGCTCAGTCTCTTTCCTCAATTCCCAATAGTGGTCAGAATAAAAGTTATTACCCGTGTGCTATGCCAACTAGTGGATAGACACAGGAGTTATGGCCTGTATCCTATTATAACTGTAGGATAGTTAGTTGCATATCCTTTACAGGACGTCACACTCAATCCCAGTATTATTTTGGCTGTTTGTGATTTCTTGATAAGTTTACGATTAGTAGGTTACCATTGCTTTCAGAAAGACTAGCACTCATGCCACTTTTATCAAATACCAACGCAAGGTGGTCTGCTGCCAAATCGCTAGCAGCTTTTTTTCGAACGCGGATATGCGGGATTTCGAACTGCGTCCGTAACACCTTCGCCACGGAAACAATAGTCATAGGCTCTTTCCGCTTTCATCTATAGGATAGAAACAGGAGTTATTGTCCAGATCATATTTACACTCTTGGATTGGAACAGGAGTTGTTGCCAAAATCCTATTTCCACTAGTGGATTGTTATTGTCCATGGCGTATTCCGACTATTGAATAAAACAGGAGTTATTGTCTGTGTCGTATTCAGACTAGTGAATAGAAATAGGAGTTATTATCTGTATTGTGTTTCGACTAGTGAATAAAATCATGAGGAGTTATTGTCTGCATCGTATTCCGACTAGTAAATAGAAACACAATTTATTGTCTTTATCGTATTCCGACTAGTGAATAGAAACACAAGTTATTGTCTTTATCGTATTCCGACTAGTGAATAGAAACAGGAGTTATTGCCTGTGTCGCATTCCGACTAGTGAAAAGAGGTTTAGTTTAGTTTAGTTTAGTTTAGTTTAGTTTAGTTTAGTTTAGTTTAGTCGACGGATCAACATCACTGTACACGTGTGTAACCCATAAGTGCTCTTTTCTACTCCCAACTCAAGGCTGAGTCCGGAGAATCTCAGCTAAATGCACGAATTCCGTAACACCGGCGAGGATCCTGAAATACTTTGGGTAGACATTTAACTCCAAATTAATTTTGCTCGGGCAGCGCCGCTATGCTACTCTTTTTCGATTTCCAACTGTCAAAGGATTTTTTACGTGCGCAACAATACACACGGGCGTCCGATCTCACTGCCCAGAGACCAGGGGAAACTATGTTGCTAGAAGTGCACGTGAAAATAACCTAGCCCTCCCGGAGGTTTAACCCGGGACCTCCTGCAATCGAGGCGGAGACCATGCCTCACGCCAACTCAGTACCCCCTCTAGTGAAAAGAAGCAGGAGTTATTGTCTGTATCGTATTCCGACTAGTGAATAGAAACATGAGTTATTGTCTGTATCGTATTCCGACTAGTGATTGAAACATACGTTATTGCTCAAATCCTATTTACGACTATTGAATAGAAACATAAGTTATTGTCTGTATAGTATTCCGACTAGTGAATAGAAACATGAGTTATTGTCAATCCTATGTGCATTAGTGGATTGAAACATGTGATATTGGCAGTATCGTATTCTGACAGGTGAATAGAAACACAAGTTATTGTCCATCCTTTGTCCATTAGTGGATTGAAACATGAGTTATTGTCCATCCTATGTCCGTTAGTGGATAGAAACAATAGTTATTGCTTGTATCCTGTTGCAACCCTAGGATAGAAAAAGGAGTTATTACCTTAATTCCGCTAATGATAGATACATGAATTAATACCACTGTCATATTGGGGCTATTTCATAGACGCAGTAGTTATTGTTCTCACCAAATGTCCACTGGTGAACACAAACGTAATCCCCCGTCCGTAATACAATTCTACCCATAACCATCATTATTATATTCCCTGCCAAGTGGTGTATGCGCTCATTTCTCTCCTTGGTGTTCTGGACCAACTCGGTCTTGGATTCGACTCTCACTGGTGCATATTAGAAGTTTTTTTTAATTGAGCTGGACTCTCAGGCCGACCCAGTCTAAAATATGTACCAAGAAATGATTTGGGAAGTAATGAGGGCCGGCGGGATACTGACCAAATCATCCAGCTAAACGTGTATATGCATGTATAACAAATTTGATCTTATACTCACCGCCAAAGTCAGCCATGTTTCTTTATCTCTTTTTGTTTTCAGAAACCGTGAAAATTGACAAGTATCCTGGTTAAACCCAGACCACTGTCGCTTTACACCCACTCCAAACTTATATAAACAGCATAAGGCGTGATAAAAGCAAGGAAACCACACCTTCTATTGGCTCATATTACGTGGCTACCCGCCATGATCATAACTTCCGTGTCAGTTCTAAGAAACCTAATTTTGCACAATGGCCGACCGGAAATCACAGGGGGAAAACACATATATGGAGAATATAATTTAATGATAATATTGTATGCCTGGAAATTGTGTCTAGGGCTGTTGCTACATTTCCTCTTCAGCATCTTGATAAGATGTGTGTAAGTAGGACATGACTGATACAGGAATTGATAATGTACATTGGAAGCAAGTCGCCGCTGAACGTGTTGCAAGGAGGGCAAATATCAGAAATGGAATACAGACAAATGAGAAAATGTTTGCAGATAAGTCACACAACTAGCGTGTGAGACGTAGGATGATGAATGATGGTGGAAGTGACCATGTGTCCACATGCATCCACTGTGGGCGAACATTTACAGCGCGAATTGGCCTTACCGGTCTCATTCGCTACCGCCATGGGTTGAAGTTACTCTGCCTTTTTGAAGCACAGTGTAACAAGCTATCGTCTGTCAAGACGGCAAGGTGCCAATGAATGAATCTTGATCATCATAATCGTCATCATTGTCTTCATCATCATAATAATTATTTTCATAGTCATTATCATTTCACCATCATCATCTTAGTATTTATTATCAAGTTTTTCATCATCGTAATCTCCTTGATCATCATAATCTATCTCATCATCTTCACCTTCATTATCATATGTATCATCATCTTCTTCTTCATTATTATAATCATCATTATATTCTTTTTATTTATCATAATTATCTTGTTTATCATCGTTGCCTTCATCATCATCATCATCATCATCATCATCATCATCATCATCATCATCATCATCATCATCATCATCATCATCATCATCATCATCATCATCATCATCATCATCATCATCTTCATCTTTATCATAACTTCTAGATTATCATCGTTTTCTTCATCATCATAAACTTGTTCATTAGCCTCATCTTCATCTTTATGTCATCATCAACTCATCTCATCTCATCATCGTCCTCTTGTACCTTGCGGTGTCGAGGTGAAGTATAAACAACGGGAGAGTGCCCGCTTATGGGCTTCATATTTCGATATTCCCCTGGACTCTGCTATTCCCTCCATCCATCGTTGAAGTAGTCTTCCTATGCTTCTATCTGGTCTGTACATCATTGCTTGTTGTGGTATACTGTTAGTTGGTAACCTACTTCCACGGCCAAACCATTTTACTTGCTTCCTTCTAATAAAATCTAGCTTTGCTATAACCTCCATGTTAGTCCTAATTGTTTTCATTTCTGATCTTATCTCTTCTTGATACATTGAGTATTCTCTCAGGAATCTTATATCTGTTGTTGTGATTTTTATTTTCTCATTTTCTGTCATTGTCCAGGTTTGGCATTGCTAGCATATTGTTGCCGGCTTCGTGGCTTAGAGGTTAGCGACTTTTGTCCGTAATCTCGTATACTCTCGTAGGTAACGTGATGACGGTGAGAATCATCAGTGGTTCGAATGCATCGGTAACTTACGGGGTATGTGAGCCGGCCGCTCAGAAAGCAATGGCAAACTACTGAGAGTAATCTTGCCAAGAAATCATCATACAGCTGGAAGATGCTGGTGTTGACAGCGATGTCCTGTAAAGGATATGCAAAACAAAAAAAAGCATAGAGTTGGTAGGAAGATTGTGTTGTAGAGTGGTTTCTTAGTAACTATTGATACTTGTTTGTTCTTTAGAATTGGTGCCATTTATCCAATGAGTTGGTTTGCTTCATTGCATCTATTTTCGATCTCATCTTCTGATTTGCCATTTGATGATGTTATACTTCCTAAGTTCTTGAAAGTCTTTTCTTGTTTAAGGGGATGTTCGTTCAGGTGAATTGATGCTGTTTCTTCTTTGGTTATAGTCATTACGTCTGTTTAAATTGTGCTAATTTTCATGTTATGTTCCCTACACATTTCGTTTAGACTATTCATGTGGTCTTGTAATTCAGCTTCTGATTTTGCTATTAGTGCTGGGTTGTCAGCAAACAGGAGTTCTCTAATGATGTAATTTGCAAATGGTTCTTCTTTTGTGTTCTGGTCATGCGGTGTTCTTGCGGTCTCTATTTGGCTGGGTTTCTTGTTTTTTTAAATTTTACATATGATGTCTATCATCATCATCATCATCATCATCATCATCATCATCATCATCATCATCATCATCATCATCATCATCATCATCTTCCACTTCAGCCGTCAAGCGTCGTGGGGAGGAATAATTTGCGTTCCAGCGCCCGGTGGACGGCACTGGATAGTGTCATTCCGTTTGGTTGTACAATGTCTCTGATGTCGTCAATCCATTTTCTTCTTGGACGTCCTCGTGGTCTCGTCGCAGATGATCTTTGATGTAAGGCCAGTGATGGTAGTTGCTGATGTTGCATTCTAACAACATGGCCAAACCACTTGATCTTCTGTCTTTCAATAAATGTGGCACAAGGTGTTGATCCCACAGTCTGTCTGATAGTAACATTTCTTACTCGGTCTCGGATTGTTAAGTTGGCAGCTCTCCTCAGGCATCTCATTTCGCAGGTGTTGATTTTGCGAAGGTATAATTTGGATAAAGTCCAGGTTTGAGATTGGTAGCATAGGGTTGGTGTGAATATGCTGTTTATTATCTGTCGTTTTGCGGACATGGGTATGTTTGGATGTTTCAGTAAGGGTGACAGTTGATATGTAAGTGCACTAGCTTTTTGACATCTGATTTCAATTTCTCTGTCTAATCTGCCATCTTCTGTGATCATACTTCCAAGGTATTTGAATTCTTTAACTTGTTTCAGAGGTGTGTTATTTATCTGTATACTTAGTGGGCCTGGCGATCTGCTAACTTGCATTACTTCGGTTTTGGCTGTGTTTATACTCATATTGTATCTGCTGCAGGTTGAACTCAGATTAGTAATATGATTTTGTAGTCTGCCCTCGTCGCTGTAAAACAGGCACTGATCATCTGCAAATAGAAGCTCATTTATTCCCTGTGGGTCAGTTGTTTCATCTGGAGTAAAGAGTTCTAAATTTTCTGAATCTGGTCTGTCGAGACTTGCTTCTTTGGAAATTCTGTCCATGTGTCACAAAAATAAAACACCGCGTTTAACCAGTTGATTACTATAGAGACTTTCTGATTAACCGGCCTATCTGCAAAGCCAAAACTATTTTAACTAACAGAAAAAACAAGTTGGATGTCAAAATCCCCAGGACGGTCAAAAGTTGCAGCTGCACGTGTTTACATGGGGTCGACAAAATGGGAACATTTGGAAGTGAGTGAGATGAATCTATACACCACTTTGACAATTCATAAACAGGTCGGATTGAAAGCGGAAGTGGTCAGCTCGGGAGAAAACAGTCCGTCTGTCATTTAGAGTTCTGGACATCAAGCGAAATGACGGCTGTGGTTCTCACCACTCGACAGAAGATTGGCTGTTTGTTGTGGAAACCCGTTGTTGGGAGCATACTGGAACTCGCTAGCTTGTTGTGGGAGTCAAAACAAGTGATGACAACTCTGACATTGATTGAGCCAGGGAGGATAGATTCTTGACAATGGATGATATGCCCAAATAACACCTGTGTGGACATAAAGAATACCGTCACGTGACCAATTTTAGGCTGTTTGAAAAACCTGATTTGGGGACAATGAGTGTTGACCAAAACCGTGGATTAGGATGGACGTGTTTGTGGGAGAGCTCTACGGTGTTAGATTAATTTAAAATTAACTAGCATGTGTCGTTATGGCAAAGTGTAGCAGCCATCCCGGAATGAGGCGGTGTTGCCTAAGGTAGTCATATTGTATAATTAGTCCTAATTAATATACGCAGTAGTCTTGTTAAAACTAGAGAGTGATAATTGGCTCTGCTAGGATGAATAGGATAGAGGGGTGATAATTGGAGAGATTTTAGATGGGGAAAGTGTCCAATGGCGGGATCTTACAATGGTTTGCCCACTGAAGTTGTGCACTCTGTTTATGGGTCTTTCCTTGTCATCGCCTGATTCGGACGTAGGTGAGGAGCTACTATGCTCTATGACAGAGTTTAGTTAGCTATAAAATAACTGAGCAAGGCAATAGTCTTACACTCAGCCAGTAGGATCAGTGACTAGTACTATCACAAGATGTGTTGTTTCTCTCACAGGTTCCATACCAGTTACGAGGAAGTTCAACACTGGGTTTGATGAAGTGCAACGACAATTAGACATAACACCAGTTGGACGCAAAAATGTTTCTTACAAAAAGGGAATAACGTCTGAGAAGAAAGATGGTTCACCTAAGATGGGTGATGATTGTTAATGCATCACACAGCATAAGAACATTGGTACCTAAACAAGAAAATTAAAATATAATAGTCACATGGTGTGATATATTCTAGTGAAATAGTTCAAAAGACATGATACCTGAACCTAGATAGACACTAGTTAGGTTCAAGTATATTAACAATAACAGTGATACCTAAATACTCACTACAAAGGATTTGTGCATTCTTTAAGAACGATAGGAAATTATGTGTTGTGGGCAACCGGTCCATGATCAGCTGTAATTTGCAAACAATATCTATTTCGGATGATCAGGAAGATGGATTACCAGGTAGCTACAGATGACAGTCGGTGTCCGGCAGGAGAGATACAGTACCGGGTGAGATGGACTTGTTCTGACTTAACGTGCTGTGGTGTGTCCTTGCAAGGATGAACTGACTATGTTATTATCTGAAGGTCCGATCCTACACACCTTATAGAACACATCACACATTTTCTTCGCATACACGTCTCATATACGTTACACTTTTCTTTTAATAAATTAATCTTTATTAATTTTTAGAAGCAAGAGTTGTTGAATATGTTGCGTTGGGGGAGAATGAGAGGGGGCATAGTACGACAGTGAGAGAGTGATAGGAAAAGGTGTCCATGGGCTGATGGAGTGTGTTGGACGGAAGCTGGTGGATTCTCCAGGATATTGATAGGAAAGAAAAATTATAATGTGGGTGTTGACTCTCCTCACTCCAGGGACGACACTTTAAAGGAAGACACGACATTATTGGAGCTCGTAAACGGGATCTTTGGACAGCGGGATCTCTCGTAAACGGAATCTTTGGACAGCGGGATCTCTCGTAAACGGGATCCTTGGACAGCGAGATCTCTTGCAAGTGGGAACCTTTGACAGTGGGATCTTCTGACAACGGGGTCTGTTGACACGGGATCCTTAGTTATAAGACGGAGATATCATATTGGAGAATCCAGCTAGAGTGAATGTGGATAGGGGTTAGGACACATATCTTACCTGTTCACACTTCACACGTCTGCATAGGTCTGTGGTCCTGATTCTACTCTTGTCACTGAGTGAATGTGCTGGGTGGGGTAATATCTAGATTTATAGTACTTGGTCATATATCTGTATATTAGTTTGCAGTTATAATGTACTCAAACTGCTAGCTTACCTCTCTGTAAAATGGCCACTCAGAAACTAACCACAGCAGAATTAAAGGCAAAGGGGGAAGAAATGGGATTGTCGGGTTCTGCTCTAACGGATTACATACAGGAAGTGGAGAGAGAGTATCGTCAAGCAGAAAGGGAAGATCGAAAGGCCGAGTTGGAATTGAGAAGGATGGAGTTGGAACAAAAAGCTAGGAAATTGGAAGCAGAACAGGCTGTTAAGAAACTTGAAGCTGAACAGGCTGCTAGGAAACTTGAAGCTCAACAGGCTGCTAAGAAATTAGAAGCTGAACAGGAAGCACAGAAAAGGGAGCACGAGTACCGGATGCGGGAACTCGAGCTCAAGAGGCAATCTAATGGGGAAACTGGGGGAGCAGTTGGAGGTTCCTCCGTCCCAGGCTCAACCCCAGTAGGTGGACATGGTTACTATGCTATGAAGTTTCCGCTAGCGGTCTACGAGGAGGACAAAGAGAAGATTGACCAGTACCTTCAACGCTTCGAGGACAATGTCCGTGGCTATGGGTCTGGAACGTAACAAATGGAATCTCAAGCTATCCCAGGGATTACGCGGGACCGGCTACGAGGTTTATTCCCGCCTGCCACCAGGACATGAGAACAATTATTACGAATTGAAGACGGCTCTGCTGAAACGATTCGAGGTTACGTCACATACCTACCGGAAAAAATTTCGAGCAGCGAAACGAGAACCGGGGAGTTATTTGCCGCCTACAGTTTGCGTCTAAAATCTATCTCCATAAGTGGATGGATTTGGCTGGATTCGCACATGACTATGAGAGTCTGGAAGAGCTCATGTTGGTCGACCAGTTGAAGAAGCAAATGTCTAAACCTCTCAGGACGTTCCTGGGAGAACAAGGAGCGGAACGTATTGACCTCGTGACTAAATTAGCAGAACGGTTCGTCGAAGTACATGGGGAGGCAGGGGAAAACCTTTCCACCAACACCAAAAGTCAGGAGAAACATGACAAGAAGAAAGCCAAAAACTCAGGAACCAAAACGTGGGAACCTTATGCACAAAATTCAGAGGATAGTTCAGAGAAGAAGAAGGGGGGAAGCAAGAGCACTTCAAGCTCTACACCAAAACGACCGTGGTCGGAGAAGTGGTGTTCAATTTGTAAGTCACCCTCTCACAATACGAGGGACTGCAAATCGAAGGCTAAGAACCCTCACTTCGCAGCATGTCAAGTGACTTCCAAGGAAGTTGTCACGGAAAATGCCAAGGTCAACACTGAAGCTCGCCACCAGTAGAGCTCACTCAAGTCCGGCAATAGAAAATCTAGGACAGGGAAATGGTGCAGCCAATGCAAGTCAAACACGCACAATGCTATTGACTGCAGGGAAAAGTCAGCAGACACTCAATTCGTCGTGTGCCCCGGGAAACCTAAGGTGGAACCCACCAAACAGGTCGAGGCCGAGGAAGAGACTCCAGACCAGGAAAAACCACCTGTAGTGGAATTTGTAGAGGTTAACTGTCGTCAAGTGGAGTGTTTGTACGACACAGGACTGGACGGGGAGGCCGTGATTTCTGCGGATCTGGTACATCTAGAACAATTCACAGGTGAGACCTTGAATATACAGCCTGCACAGAAGAGTGCTGTGGCCATGAAGTTGCCCATTGCTAATGTGGAGATTCGGTCAAGGTATGTCATCGGTACCATCAAGGCCGCTGTATTGACCGATCCCATTTTTCCAGTAATCCTCGATTGCCGGTATGTCTTTCTGGGAATGCCCAGGGAGCCAATCCATAAGGGAGCAATACAGACTCGCTCTCAGACGATAATGGGAGAGGCAGAAGCAATTGTGACTAACCCATTGCCGGGGTAGCTACGAACTGCCCAGAGTGAGGATGCTACTTTACGTCCTTGCTACAAAAAGCTGCAGAAAAGTGCTGATCCACAAGGTCGGGGACAGTACTACATGAAGAACAGGATACTCTACAGGAGAGCAGGAAGGGGAGACAACCTATACGGTCAGTTGGTCGTCCCGAAAGCCCACCGGGCCCAGATTCTTCATACGGGGCATACCATCTCCTTTAGTGGACATATGGGTATTGCCGCCACCATGCAGCGAATTTCCTGCCACTACTATTGGCCGGGAATGACAGATGATGTGCGTCGGTATGTGAAGTCATGCCCTGAGTGCCAGAGAGTGGCACCGAAACACTGGACAGCACCGGTGGTGTTGGGTGAGATGCCCATCATGAACTCTCCTTTAGAGAGGGTAGCCATCGATATCGTGGGTCCACTTCCCAGGACTAGGAAGAGGAACATGTATATACTCACAATGGTGGATTGCTGTACAATGTGGGGTGAAGCCATACCGTTGACCACGATTGACTCGAAACGAGTGGCGGACGCACTGATGGAGGCCTTTACCAGATTAGGCTTCCCTGATCAAATTCTGACGAACAAGGGGTCTCAGTTTTGTGGAAAACTCATGGAGGAGGTATTTAGGGTGTTTCACTCTAACCACATACATACCAGCCCTTACCACCCTCAAGCCAATGGACAAGAAGAGCGTTTCAACGGCACATTGATGACAATGCTCAGGAAACTAGCGCAGGAAAAACCTGATAGGTGGGATGAATATAACCCAGCAGCCCTTTTTGCCTATCGTGAAGTTCCTCATGGCTCAACAGGATTACCACCCACTACGTTGCTGTTTGGTCGTCCAATCAAAGGACCGTTGGAAGCCATGTTGAGGAGTTGGACTGAAGAGGGGACGTCAGAAGAAGTGATCTCATCCTATAAATACGTGGAGGAACTGAAAGAAAAACTCCACAAGGGATGGACTCTGGCAAATCAAAACTTGAAAAAGGCCAGGAAAAGACATGCGGCTTACTACAACCGTAGGTCTAAAGAAGGATCTCTAGAGGTGGGAGATAAAGTCTTGTTGCTACTCCCTACGGGAAACAACAAACTGGAGATAGGTTGGCAAGGACCATTTCCCGTGGAAAGGGTGATATCCAGAACCAACTATCAGATCCGGATCCGGGGAAAGTCGAAGATTTTCCATATCAATCTCTTGCGGAAATACGAAGAGAGACCGGGAGACAATGCAGCTCACCACATGGCAATGGCAGTTGCAGTGGAGACGGAAGTGGGAACCAGCGAGGGCAGGGAATATCCCCTGGTACCCCAGGAAACCTACAAGGATGTGCAGGTGAACCCTGATCTGACCTTCCAGGAGAGGGAAAAGATAACCCAGGTTCTCAAGTCTCATAAGGGGATACTGACTGATAAACCAGGACGAACGAGGTTGGTGGAGTTCGAGATGACTTTGACCACGCAGGAGCCTGTTCGTCAAAAGGTTTACCCTGTGCCATTCTCTAAGGAAAAGGCCCTGGAGGAGGCAATACAGAAACTGCTGGAGGATGACGTGATTGCACCATCCACATCCCCATACAATGCAGGGGTAGTTTTGTTACGGAAACCAAGTGGAGAACACCGGTTGTGTATAGACTACCGACTTCTGAACAGTCACACACAATTTCAGGTGGAACCTTTGCCTAATCCAACTCAGTTATTCGCTAGGCTCCATAAGGCTCGGTACTTTTCAAAGGTGGATCTGAGTCGGGGTTACTATCAGATACCAGTCAAACCGGAGATTCGACCACTGTTGGCTTTCAGTACACCCAGTGGACACTACGAATTCAAGGTCATGCCCTTTGGACTCAGCAATGCAACTAGTGTGTTTACACGCATGATGAGGACTTCACTTGATCCGTCTATCATCTCTTTCATGGATGATATTCTGATTTCCAGTGACAGCTTGGATGACCACTTGCAATCTTTGGAGAGAGTGTTTAATAGGCTCAAGGAAGCAGGGTTTACCACTCGTCCAACCAAGTGCATGATTGGTTACCAGACTCTGGAATTTCTAGGTCACACTATCACTCCAGGACACATTGTCCCAGAAGAGAAGAACCTGGAGAAAATCAGAAATGCACCAAGGCCAAAAACGAAGAAGGGTGTGCGATCTTTTCTCTCGTTGTGTGGGTTCTACCACAAATTTATCCCACATTTCACTGAACTGGGAGCTCAATTGACGGAAACCTTGAAAAAGGGATTCCCGGACCAAATCATTTGGACACCAGAATGTGAGACTGCTTATAGTCAGTTAAAGGAGGCCTTGCTCAGCAAACCTGTATTACAGCTCCCTGACCTTTCCAAACCATTTGTGTTGAGAACGGATGCGAGTGCGATTGGGATTGGGGCAGCCTTGTTACAGGAAGGAAAAGACGATGCTTCGGTTTTGAAACCTGTGGCATACGCAAGCAAGAAACTTCTCCAGGCGGAGAGGAATTATTCAACCGCCGAGAGAGAGTGCTTGTCTCTTGTATGGGCAGTGCAAAAATTCCAGCCACATTTGTATGGAGTTAAGTTTCGAGTCCAGTCGGATCATCAGCCCCTGATGTTCCTGGCTACTTCTCAGAAGCTCAACGCCCGTTTGATGCGGTGGTCGTTGTTACTTCAACCCTATAATTTCACAGTGGAGTACATTCCTGGGAAGGAATTTGTTGGAGCGGACTTCTTGTCAAGACACCCAGCTCCTGAAGAAGAGGAATGAATCATCTGGATTAAACTTACGGTGGAAAAGAGTGAGATGGACTACTCTCTTAAGAGGGGGGTCTATGTCACAAAAATAAAACACCGCGTTTAACCAGTTGATTACTATAGAGACTTTCTGATTAACCGGCCTATCTGCAAAGCCAAAACTATTTTAACTAACAGAAAAAATAAATTGGATGTCAAAATCCCCAGGACGGTCAAAAGTTGCAGCTGCACGTGTTTACATGGGGTCGACAAAATTGGAACATTTGGAAGTGAGTGAGATGAATCTATACACCACTTTGACAATTCATAAACAGGTCGGATTGAAAGCGGAAGTGGTCAGCTCGGGAGAAAACAGTCCGTCTGTCATTTAGAGTTCTGGACATCAAGCGAAATGAAGGCTGTGGTTGTCACCACTCGACAGAAGATTGGCGGTTTGTTGTGGAAGCCCGTTGTTGGGAGCATACAGGAACTCGCTAGCTTGTTGTGGGAGTCAAAACAAGTGATGACAACTCTGACATTGATTGAGCCAGGGAGGATAGATTCTTGACAATGGATGATATGCCCAAATAACACCGGTGTGGACATAAAGAATACCATCACGTGACCAATTTTAGGCTGTTTGAAACACCTGATTTGGGGACAATGAGTGTTGACCAAAACCGTGCATTAGGATTGACGTGTTTGTGGGAGAGCTCTACAGTGTTAGATTAATTTAAAATTAACTAGCATGTGTCGTTATGGCAAAGTGTAGCTGTTTTTATTCTAATTTTAAAATCGTTATCTGTTCCCCAATCTGTGTCTACATTGCTATCTATATAGGCGTATGATTCCGCTTCTTAAAGTGAGGTTTCACCAAGTGAGATCGGGTTATCATTTGCTTTATATATTCTCACTATCTTTGAATTTCCATAATGAATTGTTAGCCTTGACTGTCTTGACCCCCCTGTCAACTGGTTCAGTTTATCTGACACCTGGTATTACGTGTACGTTGGCCTATATCCGCTCCATTTCAGGACACACTGTGGGAAAGTCAGAAAGGTCACATTTCCTGCTGACGTCTTCAAATACATTCATATTGAATTCAAATACACTGGGTAAAGCTGGGGCGACCATTACCGACCTGGCATGTCCAAAGGTGGCGGTTGGTGGAACAGCTTCTAGTAATAGGGGTTAGCTGCGAATAACCAATAAGCAGTCGCGGACCAACTGGCTGTGCCCACAGAGACGAGGTAGGATTGCAGATTGGGATCTGAAATCCTTACAAAATACCTCACATGCTCGGAGACATGTTCACCTAGCGCTTTAACCACTAGTTCCCGGGTAGTTGGGGCCCGTTAGCTAAGAACAACAACTCATCTTTTTTTTCCGCATATCCTTTACAAGACATCACTGTCAACATCAGCATCTTTCAGCTGATTGTTGATTTCTTGGCAAGATTAAGCCCAGTAGTTTGCCATTGCTTTCTGAGCAACCGGCTCACATACCCCGTAAGTAACCGACACCGAGAGAACCGCTACCAATTCTCGCCCACGTCACGTTACTCACGAGAGTATACGGGATTACAGAGAAAGGCGTGTAACCTCTAGACCAGGGAGACGGCGCAACCCATCTAGGAGATAAAAAAAACTCCGATTATAAACCCCCAAGTTTAAGGTGGACCGACGTGCAGGGGACTGAATAGCCACGGGTGAGCTAGTCGCTTACATGGATCGACTCTTATGCGGGCGGAGCGGTGCCAGAGCAGGCAGGCTCTACTAGGGTAACAGGATAGAGCCTGCCTTCAAATCAAAACAACTATGGAAATTAAAAAGAATCATCGCTGGAGCAACGGCGTATGTGCTCTGTGGTGGATACCTTTGTCAACATCCAGCGGGAAGAAATTGAAACGGTTGAGAAGATGTAGGGGAGAGAGGGGGAAGGGGGGGGGGGGGTGAAAAAAAGAAAGAAAAGGCTGGAGCCAGACGAGGCTGGAGGAAAACGGATCGTTTGTAACTAAAAAAAAAATGTTGTTAACACTAACAAACGGCAACGCTCTGTAAAATATACAAACAAAAGAAACACGCATTACACTTTGTAAATATACATTGCTTTGTATGAAATAAACGTTTGATGGGGGAAAAGAATTAAGGCATCGTCAAAGTTTTAATATAAAAATATAAAAAATATAATTGATCTATTTTAGATACGTGAAAATTTTCTAACTCTGAACAATATTATCGAAACAGACAGACAGACAGACAGACAGACAGACAGACAGACAGACAGACAGACAGACAGACAGACAGACAGACAGACAGGCAGGCAGGCAGGCAGGCAGGCAGGCAAACAGGCAGACAGACAGACATACAGACAGACAGACAGACAGACAGATAGACAGGCAGATAGATAGATAGATAGATAGATAGATAGATAGATAGATAGATAGATAGATAGATAGATAGATAGATAGATAGATAGATAGATAGATAGATAGACAGATAGATAGACAGATAGATCCCAGCCAGGGACTGGGCGAAGCAAGAACTCTTCAACCATTATATATATATATATATATATATATATATATATATATATATATATATATATATATATATATATATATATATATATATATATATATACTAGCTGACCCGGCCCGGCTTCGCCCAGGCCCTGGAGGAGAACTATCTATCTATCAGTCTGTCTGCTTGTTTGTCTGTCTGTCTGGCTGACCCGGCCCGGCTTCACCCAGTCCCTGGTGGGGAGCATCTCATTTAATTCATATAAGTAGTCATATAAGCTCTCCCGTTCCCGACTATCTGTTTGTCTGTCTATCTGTCTTTCTGTCTGTCCCGGCCCGGCTTCACCCAGTCCCTGGTGGGGAGCATGTCATTTAATTCATATAAGTAGTCAAATAAGCTTCCGTTCCCGACTATCTGTCTATCTATCTGACCCAGCGTGGTTTCGCCCAGCTCCTGGCGCACAGTAACTTAAAAGAATGTCCTTCCACACACCATTCAATGAAAACTGTAGAAAAAGATGGGTTACAATGTTATGCATAATGCATTATTTTTATGAAAACTTTGAAAATGCCTTAAAGATTATATCATTATTTATTATAACTCATATGCCTGAAAATAACTATAGACAAAGAGTTTAACAATAGTGCAAGTAAGTCCAACAATATGACTATAAAGTATATAGAAATGTTATTAAAAGTTATGCCCCTTGAAATAACTTTTCTAGAGTGAAGTCCCCCTGCTATATAGACATTATATAATGAAAATGGAAAAGTAAATGTTATTAAATAAGTAGAAGATTTTACATTAAGAAACTATTATAGTCGGTTTCACAGGAATGAAAGGAAGACGTGTAGAAAATTTCATCTCAATCGGATGTACCGTTATCGAACGCATCCAATACATTAAAAAAAGTCTATTAAAAGTCGACAGGGTCGACTTCATTGCACCGGGTTTTTATCCCATATGGCTCGGTCTCTTTCCGCAGCACGTCTCCGAAACATTTAACTCGTAAACCGAAGGACGCGGGCCGGAATCGAACCCACAACCTTCGGATCACGAGTCAAATGTCAAACGGCTTGACCACTTCGCCACAGAGACTCCTATACATAAATACCCACAAACATACACTCTGTTTATATATATATATATATATATATATATATATATATATATATATATATATATATATATATATATATATATATATATATATATATATATATATATATATATATACATTGGCACCTTTCCGTCTTGACAGACGATAGTTTGGTACATTGTGCTTCAAAAAGGCTTAATAACTGTCATATGGCAATAACTATGATCCATGGCGGTGGCGAGTGTGGTTGGTAAGGCCAATTCTTGCTGCAAATGTTTGCCCACAGTAGGTGCATGTGAAAGCATGGTCATTTCCACCATTTTGCACCATCTTACGTCTCTCACGCTCTGTGTGTGCTTTATCTGCAATCATTTTCTCCTTTGTCTTTATTCCATTTCTGATAGTTGCCCTCCATGCAACACGTTCAGCGGCGACGTGCTCCCATTGTGCATTATCAATGCCTGTATCAATCATGTCCCGCTTACACACATCTTTGTATCGTAGTAGAGGCCGACCCTGAGATCTCCTACCCGTCTGTAATTCACCAAAAAAGATGTCCTTTGGTATTCTACCATCATCCATCCTCCTAACGTGCCCTATCCATCTAAGTCTACGAAGACTGTGCATGGAATACACCGTCACACAACCTGATCGTTCCAATACTTCAGTATTTGAGATTTTGTCTTGCCACTTAATACCAAGTATTCTTCGCAGACACCGCATATGAAAGCTGTTTAAACGATTCTCTTGGTGTGAGTAAGTTGTCCAGGTTTCACTGCCATAAAGAAGAGTACTAAGGACACAGGCTTGGTAGACGAGGACTTTTGTTTTGGCAGTAAGCTTCCTGTTCTCCCAGACTCTTTTTGCTAACATGTTCATTGTTGTTGCTGCCTTGCCAATCCTGATGTTGATTTCCTGATCTAGGGATAATTTGCTATTTACCTCTCATCCAAGATATGTAAAATGGTCTACTATCTCCAGTTCGGCGTCGTCAATAAAGATTGATGGTACACCATGTACACCTTGTGACATAATCTGTGTCTTCTTTTTGTTAATTGTTAAACCAAATTCAGAACAAGCATTGGAGAATGCAGATAGTAGATGTTGTAATTCTTCCTCAGAGTGGGTCGTAATCGCAGCATCATCCGCAATAAGCAACTCTCTGATTAGTACCCTGCTAATTTTGGTCTTGGCCTTCAATCTCTGAGCATTATAGAGGCCACCATCTGAGCGTGAGTGAATGCATATACCGTCATCCTGATCACGAAAGGCATATTTCAGTAGAAGTGAAAAGTATATCCCAAAGAGGGTGGGGGATAGTACACAACCTTGCTTAACTCCACTCTTGATTTCAAACTCTTCTGAAGTTGAGCCATCAAACTTGATTATACCCTTCATGCCTGTGTGGAACGATTCCACAATGGACAGAAGAGTTGGTGGACAGCCAATCTTCTTTAGTGCTTTGAACAGACCCTCACGACTGACCAAATCTAATGCCTTTGTGAGGTCGATGAAGGCAATAAACAGTGGCTGATTTTGTTCCCGGCATTTTTCTTGCATCTGTCGCAATGAGAATATCATATCAATGGTAGACCGGTTCTGACGGAAGCCGCACTGTGATTCGGGGTAGACTTGATCTCCCAGGACTTGAAGTCTGCGCAGGACAATTCTGGCAAATACTTTCCCAACAATACACAGAAGTGAGATACCCCTATAGTTGTTGCAGTCGCTCCGATCTCCCTTGTTCTTGTACAGCGTTATGATGTTTGAATCTTTGAAATCCTGTGGGACTTGTCCTTCTCGCCAGCATAGCTCTATTAGCTGGTGGATCTGTAGAGCGAGGGTGTCTTGCCCACTCCTGATCACCTCTATTGGAATCCCATCCTTACCTGGAGCCTTGCCAGATGCAAGCTCATTTATAGCACACTTAACTTCTGTTATAGTGGGAAGTGTGTCCAGGTGGTCAAGAGTTGGCAGGGCCTCTATGGCGTTGAGGGCATCATCCGCCAGCTTGGTCTCACTTGAGTAAAGCTCTAAATAGTGCTCGACCCATTTATCCATCTGCTGTTTCTTATCAGAGATGATTTCTCCAGTCAAGGTTTTCAGCGGTGCACTTCTTTTGATCATTGGACCACAGGCTTTCTTTATCCCTTCATACATGCTTCTGATGTTTCCCTTATCTTTTGCGATTTGAATGGACTCATATAACTTGATCCAATAGTCATTCGCACACTGCCTGGCAGCCTTTTGTACATCCTTCCTCGCTTGCTTCAGCTCACTCAGAGTGTTGCGCGTTGGTCTTTCCTTGTTTCTTAAGAGAGCTATCTTCTTTTTATCAATCAAGGGCTGCAGGCTATATATATATATGTGGTTGAAGAGTTCTGATGGTACCCCTGGTACCATGCATCTCACATATGATGACTTCAATGTGCTCTCCAAAGAGTGGGACAGCTCGGGCGAGAACAGACAGGGCACTGCTCTCGCTGAAGCATTGCTTGAGACGGATATGGTCTGTATAAATGAGGGGGACAAAACAAAGGCTAGCAATGAGACCGGCGGACCCAGACACTGCCATTGACCTGGAACTTGTATCCCAAGAGGCGGCATTAGACATATAATGGAGTGACCTTGGGGACCATGAAAGTGACCACCTCCTCTATTATGTACTGCAACTTAGGACCAGCAAAGTCAAGGCTATAAGAGCTCGCATGGCATTCGATTACGATCGCGACTCCTTTGCGCTGAAGGGACGCCTTAGAACACAGGGTCGATCTAATACAACAAGAACAAGAAGAGTCATAACACAACCAGCATGGTGGACACAAGAAGTGGAGCAATCATGTAGAGAAAAGAGGGTACAACGAATTGGCAGAGGGTGCGGAGAGCACCTAGTTCAGTTGATATAGAATTAGAGGATGCTGAACGAAGGAAAACAGTAAAGCGTAGGATTTTATACTCCAAGCAGCAGAGGGCAAAAAAGATTAAATGTGAGACAGCGGGGATGTGACTTTGAGAAAATTCTTAACGTTGCATAGACAGATGAATAGAAAGGCGCTATCCTGTACACAGGGTACAGTATGCGATGACAACAACGGACCTATGACAACTGACAGGGACAAGTGGAATATAACTGTCAAAACTGTCATTTACTGCCACTATAGTACCTTGCGGTGTATGGCAGAAGGGTCTTTGAGCCTGAGGACTTAAGGCCGCCTGGCTAGTGCAGTCGCGAACTGTGCAGGTTAGGATTTTCTTTTTGTCCCCGACAGAAAAAATCCCACACCTTACCGAGGGATCGAACCCGGGTCTCCCGAAGTAGAGTCCGGCGTTCTAGCCACACGGCCAGCCGCGTAGAATATATTTCTTGCAGTTCATACAACAGACTTATCAGCAGGACAGGGATACGGTCATAGAGGTCCTGTCACAGGCCACTAGGGATGATTATTATGAAGACATGATACAGGTAGAGGATATTGGACGTGTGCTTAAGAGAACTAAAGACGCGGCGCGAGGCCCGGATTGCATAAAGTACACCCATATGAAGAACATGAACTATGGTGACTTGGAGTGGATTTTGTTCGTTTGTTTGTTTGTTTGTTTGCTTGTTGTTGTTGTTTTTTTTTTTCAACCTTAGCTTGAAAACGGCAGAAATACTCCTGGATTGGTTGCACAGCTACCTTGTCTCACTTCCAAAGCCAGACAAGGATCACTCAAAACTAAATGGATATGGAATTATAACTTTGTAAAACACCCTTGACAAAGTACTCGAGAAGATAGTAGCATGCAAGCTACATCACCAATTTGAAAGATGTAAACTGCTCCCCGAAGGCTTGGGAGTTACCGGCCTGGAAAGGACACCTGGGCCAATGCGACAACATTTGCATTCGATGTCCACGAATGCTTCCAGAATAAACAGGTGACGGTGGCTTTGGCACTTGATCTGGAAGATGTTTACAACAGGGTCATGTATGTTCATTTGATATACTCTTTTGGACTTGGAGATCTGCTCATGGATTTTCATATGGAGTGCTATAGTACTTTATGCGTCAATCGCACTTCACATGAGTTCATGGACTTCTGACTCTTGTACTATTACACTTGGGCTGCCACAGGGATCTGCCTTGTGTCCAGTACTCTTTAATGTATACATCAGCAACGTCGCAGCCATTGAGGCACCAGGAATTGGTAGAATGTTGACATTCGCAGATGATGTGCTGGTGTGCAGACAGGGAAGAGAAAAGGAAAGAATGGCTGAAGTCTTACAGTCGGCAGTAAATAGGGTGGTGGCGTGGTGCATGGACTCATGGGCCGTAATAAATCCAACAAGGCATCGGTTGTGTGGTAATTCCTGGATAATCGAATCGTGAAGCCAGATGTCCCATGTTTTACATTGAATGGACGTCCACGAGTGGACTTAATGTTGGCAAGCTGGGTGACTGTGCAACATTACTTCGGCACAGCAATATTGTTTCCGAACCGTACCCTAAGTGCTCAGCCTCCCCTTTTCTTCCCCTCCACTTCAGTATCTCCCTCAGGGTGTAGAGACTCAAGAAACTGTGTTGAAAACTGACTGTTCTCTTTTGCCCGGGCGTGTCACTCTTTTCTGTAATTTCCCAGTGATATCACATCGCAAAAGCCCCTACACATTACATCATGTGGGAAATCCAATGAATCCTTTATGCTTTAATATAAACTAACTAACCGGTTCATTTTGTTTTTCCCGCGTTTCCATCCTGTTTCAGGATATTGCGGTCAACACCAGCATCTTTCAGCTGTAATGTTGATTTCTAGGCTAGATTACGCTCATCAGCACGCCACGACTTTCTGAGCGAATGGCTCCATACTCTCATAAGTCACTTTTGCAATTCGAACCACTGCTAATTCTCGTTCGCGTCACGTACCGGTTCATTTAATATCGATAATTTTTTCATTTGACAACTTTTATACAAAATCTGAGTGAAATGGCACGAGGTCAAATGCGCATCTAACATAACACATCGTTTGGCAGCCGCTGCTATCTATGGATTTCCCCTTAATGTATATTTGTTTTTACTGTCGGGAGCAATGAGAGACAAACTGCACTATTCAATCGGCCTTAATTCATTCAGGCACAAGACCCCCCCCCCCCCCCCCCCACCCCCCCCCCCCCCCCCCCCCCCCTTTTTTTTTATAATCTACCCCGCTAGGCATTATAGGCAGTGCAATGGTTGAATGCAATTTTGATCCCGGACTGTTTCTAGGTTGCAGGAATCTGTGAACTCAAAAACCGGCAATGTCGCACTGAAGGTGTACCCAGGCTTGCATGAATCCGGGACA
>JACEFZ010006523.1:0-20670 GCA_014155875.1 Cepaea nemoralis | reverse complement strand
TCTTCTCTTTCATTCTTAATGTTATCAGATTTTCCCTCCCCCTCATAGTTTTACATTCAAGTTCCTACTTTCAATGTTGATATTTTTGCACCGTCGCCTGATGACGGTCTGGAGACACCTGGTGCACATGACTACCCCTACAGGGCGAGGCTGCTCCTATAGAGCACCCATTTACGCCGTTTCTCTGATTATCGATGGGTCTGCAATACATGATATTCTTGGCATCTGTAAAGAAGGTAGTTTGCCATTGCTTTCTTCCTAGCCATTGTTTCCCCCCCCCCCCCCCCCCCCCCTAAAAAAAAGAGATCCTCTGCCTGCCGTCGTGAAGCTGGAGACCATAACCTACACTATCTGTTGGCTGCTCTTCAACTTTATCCACCACCTGCAGCCATGGCTTCATGTAACCCAGATCGGGGGGTTAAACGGGTACTCCACTTTGCCCAAGGGTGTCCCGTAGGCTTGCGAAGGGAAGGAGACACCTTACTTCTCCTTTGACAGGGAATACCCCTACCCCGCCACCCGGAGGATGCAGGTTGAGAGCAAAAGAATGGCAGTCATGAAAATTCATAACTCCTATATGTGATTGTGACCTAACATGGAAGACACACACGAGCGAGGCAAAGAATCACAATCATAAAAATACAAACTACCCTGGCATTATCTTTGGTTATCTAACATGGAAGACAGGTTGAGGGAATTTGAACATGAGCAAGGCAAAGAATAACAGTCATCGTAATGCTGACCGGTACAACATGTGTAGAAATTGAACATCCCGGGAAGGTTAACTCGGTCAACAAATGCCCGCAGAAGTCGGATGTGTCGGCCTAACGGCGCAAGAACGCAGCTCTGCTGTAAACAGGCACAAAGCAATCACCTCCGAAAAAAAACTCCGGATGAACGCAGAAGAAGGAGAAGAAATTTAACATGAGCAAGGCAGAGGATGAGTCGTCATAAGGCTGACCGGTTCAATGTGGGCAGAAATTGAACATGAGCAAGGCAGAGAATGACAGTTATTGTAATACTGACCAGTAAACATAGGCAAACATTGAACATGAGCAAGGCAGAGAATGACAGTCATTGTAATACTGACCAGTACAACATAGGCAAACATTGAACATGAACAAGGCAGAGAATGACAGTCATTGTAATACTGACCAGTACAACATAGGCAAACATTGAACATGAGCAAGGCAGAGAACGACAGTCATTGTAATACTGACCAGTACAACATAAGCAAACACTGAACATGAGAAAGGCAGAGAATGAGCGTCATTGTTATGCTGACCGGTACAACATGGGGAGATGGTGAACAAGTTTTCAAAAGCTATGTACAGGATGGAGAGTTTTGGCTGTGGTTGTGTCTAGCACTGCAGCCTGCCAACCTTGTGGTACTGTGTGTGAATCCCTATCGAGGTGTGCATTTGTTTCACTGACCTGGGCTATCAGGTTGAGCCAGCCTCAAATGATCTGGGTAGTAAAGGCAGCTGGCACGACGACACTGACCATGTCACCCATTGAGTGTAGGTATGTCTAATCACTTGGGGCTGGCACTATATTTGTGTGTGTGTGTGTGTTTGTTTGTTTTTTTATTTTTTGTGCTCGCTCGCTTTGAACTCAAGCAAGGTTCTTACACACTATTTATAGTAGTGGAGAGTACGGCGTGTCTGGCATTGGTAGTACCTTTGGTAAAGATGACTCTCATGTCCTTTTCAGGACCCATTCCCCACTGGTCCAAGCCTGACACCCAGCTCACTCCTGTGGCTCCTAGTAGCTATCAGCATGCGACAGCGGCCACCCCCCCCCCCCCCCCCGGGCAGCAGCTGTGACAGGCTGGCTCAACCAGGCGTGGGTAACCGATTTGGTGTCAAACCAAGCGGTGAACTAGGGTATGCCTACCCAGCATGTGAAGACAGGATTCGGTAGGCTGCGCGAATGAAATCACTTATGATTCAACGGGCAAACGGCGTTTGCCTGCAAAGCGTTGAGGAACGCAATGAGCACGGCAAGGCACGTAGAGCGCCCTGGTCATCCACTGCACCTGTATTCGTCTCCAGTCGTCTTGACTCGTCTTGCCACTGGATTCAGATGGACTCAGGCGAGAGAGTGAGGTCGACGAAATACGCAACTCCTTCCCACTTTAATCTAATTCATCGCGCAAGTCATTCTTCATCCAACTTCATAACAAAAAAACCGACTCCGAAATCTCACTTAAGGGGTTTAAAGTAATTCGGAAAGATGCAAATCAAAAATTAGAGACAGGTATTGCTGTATACATTTCCAATTCCCTCAACTGTTCCCGTAGAAGTGATCTCGAGACAGTAGGGATAGAATGTGTTTGGTTAGAGGTGAAGCCAGCCCGCCAACAACCGTTTCTCATTGGATACCTATATAGGAATCCTTGTGCCGGGTACAGTTGGTATGACTGCTTCACTACAATGATGGATAGAGTGTTTACAGCAGGTAGAGAAGTTATGATACTAGGTGACTTCAACATAGATATTAGTAAATCCAACCAGACATGGGACGATATCATTCTTTCTTACAATTTCAAACAACTAATAAACCGTCCCACAAGGGTTACTGACACATCCTCAACTATAATTGATCTATATATGTTACTTGTCCAGATAATATTATTGAATGTTCTGTTCCTGTTAGTACAGTTAGTGACCACTACCCTGTATGTTGTACATGGTCAAGAATTGGGTTCAAATCTCTTAAACATGTAAGTATCAAATTTAGAAATTTTAAAGCATTCAACCAAGATTTATTTTTGCAAGACTTAAGAAAAGCAGCCCTTGATCACGTTTACCAACTTCCCGACCCGGACAATGCATTAGCTTTCTGGACAAAGACAGTCTACAATGTGTTCGATAAACACGTGCCAATCAAAGAAGTTCGAGTCAAAAATCAACTTAAATCCCCATGGGTCACTAGTGAAGTTCTGGAAATTATGAGAGAGCGAGATACAGCACACAAAATTAAAGACTTCATCAATTACCGCAGACTAAGGAATAAAGTTAAATATGAAATTCGTAGGATAAAAAAAGAGCATTTTAAAAATTTGATTGTAGATAATTCAAACAGTACAAATATATGGAAGGCTATTAACTTGCTAACCAATAAGAAACGCCCTACAGAATCAGCAATACCAAATTCTATAACATGCGATGAATTCAGTTGGTTCTTTCAATCAGAAATAGAGAATCTAAAGTCTTCAATACCAGACTCATCGTGTAATTTAAGTTCACTGGCATCATTCTGTGAGGAGAAGTGCACCAGAAATATTCCCGCTGAGATTCCTTTAAGGTCTGTTGCAGACGTTTATAAATATCTCTTAAACCTCAAATCAACAAACTCACACGGCCTAGATGGTATCAGTAATAGAATTCTTCGTTGTGCTGCACCAGTCATTAGTGAGTCCTTAACGTTCATATATAACCAGTGCCTGGCCAAAAACTACTTTCCATCTGCATTTAAAATTGCTAAAGTGTTTCCGCTAATTAAAAATGGCTCAATCGATAATAGCGTTTTGGGTAATTATAGACCTATTTCCTTACTATCTTCGCTATCAAAACCACTAGAAAAACACATTCATAAAATAACGTTACACCATTTAATTAACAACGACCTAATAATTAACAGTCAATCTGGGTTTCGACCTAAATATTCTTGCCATAGTGCTCTAACAAAAATGACCGATAACTGGCACTTAAACATCAACAACGGTAGAATTTGTGGAGCGGTGTTTGTAGACTTTAAAAAAGCTTTTGATATGGTAGAACACGATATTTTAATTAGAAAACTAAAACAAATGAAGATAAGTACCAACATGGTGAACATAATTACGTCATTTCTATCCGACAGACAACAAGTCGTGTCCTTCAATTACTGTCTATCAAGACCCACACAGCTTAATATTGGTGTACCTCAGGGCTCAATACTAGGTCCGCTGCTTTTTGCAGTTTATATTAATGATCTTCCTTTATATATCAATACAACTTGTGATCTATTTGCAGACGACTGTACTATATATACTAGTCAAGAAAACCGTAGTGAATTAGAGAATTCTTTACAAAAGGAACTCGATAATCTTACTAGATGGAGCAATGAAAACCGCATGCAAATTAACATCGACAAAACCAAATCCATGCTAATATTACTAATAACGACCAGGCAAAAACTACAGACACTAGCCATAACTGGAGCACCGCTCGAACTCCGCTTGGGCTCGTTACCTATAGTTAATGTGAATGAACATAAAACACTAGGTCTTTTAATTGACAGCCATTTGAGCTGGAGCTCTCATGTTCACGTTCTTACCAAGAAAATAGCACAAAAAGTTTACCAACTTGATAAATTCAGCACTTCCTGGACGAAAGCACACGAAAAATATTCTATACATGCTATATCCAATCACATCTCGATTACTGTTCCACAGTTTGGGATGGTTGCCCTAAATCTAATTTAAAACGACTATGTTCTCTACAAAACCGCGCTATTCGTCTGGTTTCTGGCATAAAGCATGTTGAAAGTAATAATTTGTACAGTCATCTAAGACTTCTACCACTTCACAAGCGCTTCCTTTTCAACAAAGCCAAATTAGTGAACAAAATTATATCTCAAAATACCCCAGAGTATCTTCTGCCGCTGATTCAATCTAATGCAATGAACAGCAAGCGCCTAAATTTGATCCATGTCTCAAAGCCTAGATTGGACCTATACAAAACATGTTTCGCCTATTCTGGTGCTCACTTATGGAATGATCTGCCTCCAGATCTGAAAACTCCAATGAGTCCCTACACATTTAACCGAAAACTCTTTCAATACTTAATCCATACCGACTATATGCCACCATAATTCATTTATGGTATAATTGTTCATTATAATCGTTCATTATAATTGTTTAACTATAATTGTTCACTATATATGTGTGTGCGTGTGGGAGCGAGAGAGAAAGAGAGAGAGAGAGAGAGAGAGAGAGAGAGAGAGAGAGAGAGAGAGAGAAAGTAGGTGTCAGAGAGAGTGAGAGAGTGAATGTGTGTGTGCGCACGTGCGTGCGTGTGTGTGGAGAGAGTGATTGAGCGAGAAATGGTAGGGGAATGTGTCAGTGCATGCATTCGTACGTGTATGTGTGAGAGTGAGGGAGTGTGTGCGTGCGTGCATGCATGCGTTCATGCGTATGTGTATGTGTGAGAGAGTGTGATTGAGAGAGTGAGTGTGTGTGTGAAGGATTGTGTGTGAGAGAGTGAGACAGTGCGAGAGTTGATGTGTTAGTGTGTGTGTGTGCGCGCGCGCATGCGTGTGAGTGTGTGTATATGAAAGAATACAGAGAGAGAGAGAGAGAGAGAGAGAGAGAGAGAGAGAGAGAGAGAGAGAGAGAGCTGAGCAGATGCATGTCATGTAACACGCAACGCATGTTATGTAACACGCGAATCCATATGTTTGAGTATTCTCATCTGTCATATTATCAGTTAAATACCATTTGATTTTATTATGTATAATATAAACTTATGTACATTACTGTAGTTTGAGTGAGAGAGTCAGTGAGTGTGAATGAGAGACAGAATGAGTGAGCATGAGAGTGAATGTGTGTGTGTGTGTGTGTGTGTGTGTGTGTGGTGTGTGTGTGTGTGTGCCTTCTCTGTGTGTATCTCTGTGTGTGGGAGCATCACTATGTTTACGTCACATACTTTTTATGTACACATTTTTCTCCATGTTTAACATTTTTATGAGACTGCTCATGACAATTGTCAGTGTATGTGTGTGAGTAAAGTGTGGGAGTTTGTTCATACTAGTTTCAATGCTAACGTGAGACATTTTGTATGTGTCTAGATGTGAGGAGGTGTGAGTGTGTGTGGAGGATGTGTGTGAGTGTGGGGGATGTGTGGGTGGGGGTATGCATTTGGATGGGTTGGGGTGTGTGGGTTTTTGTGGGTAGTGATATTTGTGGGTGTTGATGGGATGTGTGGATGGATGTGTGGGGTGAAAGTAGGGGTGTGGGAATGGGTGTCGGGGATGTGTGTATGGGTGGAGGATATGTGTACGGGACGGGTTTGGGGTGTGTGTGTTTATGTGGGTGGAGATGTGTGGGTGGTTTGAGGAAGTATGTGTGGGTGGCGGGGTTGTGTGGGTAGGGGATTGTGTTGGGTGGATTGGGGATGCAAGGGCGGGTGGGGAGAAGTGTATGGTGTGTGGGTTTGAGATATGTGTGCGGTTTGTTGGTGGGGGATGTGTGCATGGTGTGTGGGTGGGGGGTGTGGTGGTATGGGTGAGGATATGTGTGTGGGTGGGGGATAGTGTGTGGTGTGGGGGATGTGTGTGATGGGTGCGGGGAATGTGTGTATGGGTGGGGTATATGTGTGGGTGAGTAGGGGATGTGTGGTGGTTGGGGGAAGTATGTGGGCGTGTGTGTGTGGGAGATGTGTGCGTGGATGGGGAATGTGTGGGTGGGGGTGTGTGAGTGGCTTAGGGATGTGTAGATGGGTGAGGGATGTGTATGTGTCGGGGTGGGATGCGTGAGTGGGTGGAGGATGTGTGTGGGTAGGGGTATTGTGATCGGGAGATGTTAGGTTGGGGGTGGGTGGGTGGGGTGTGTGGGTGCGTAGTGGAGGATGTGTGCGTGAGTGAGTGTGTGTGTGTGGACGGGTAGGGTATGCGTGTGTGGATGGGGAGAGGTGTGTGGTGTGTTGGTTAGGGATATTGTGTGGGTGAGGTATGTGTGTGTGGATGGGGGATTTTGTGGTGTATGGGTGGGGTATGTGGAGTGGATGGGTAAGGGTATCTGTGTGGGTGTGGGTGGGAATATTGTGTGGTATGTGGGTGGGGGATATGTGTGTGGTGTGTAGGTGGGGATGTGTGGTGGTATGTGAGTGTGGGATGTGTTGGTGAGGGATATGTGTGTGTGCGGTGCGTGGGTTGGGAATATTGCAGTGGTAGGGGATGTATGTGATGTGCGGGTGGGGGATTGTGTAGTGGGGGATTATGTTAAGGTATGTATGGGTGGGTGGAGGATGTATGTGTGGGTGGTGGGGTGTGTGTGTGAGTGGATTGGGGATGTATGGGTGGTTAGGGAGATGTGTGTGGGGGGGGGGGGGGGTAGGGAGATGCCAGTTGGTGGGGAGATGTGTGTATGGTGTGGGGATGTGTGAGTGGATGTGCAATGTGTGGGTTGGTGGGGGATTGTGTGCGTGGGTGGGAAATATGTGGTCAATGGAGACGTGGCTGGGGGATGGGTGGTTTGAGGTGTGGATGGGGAGAGGATGTGTGGGTTAGGATGTGTATGTGGGTGGGCGTGGGATATGTGGGTTAATGGGGAAATGTTTGTGGGTGGCAAGTGTGTTTTGGTTGGGGGAACAGGTGAGGGGAGTGTGTGTGGGTGGGGATGGGTCGGTTGGTGGGGTATGTATGTGTCCCTTGGTGTGCGTGTGTGTGGGTAGGTGGGGTTGTGTGTGGGTGGGGTGGTGTATGGGTAGGTTGGAGATGGGCCTCATAACATGGTAATTTGCCTTGTTTATGTTTACAACATTCATTTCACAATGTTTATTTTTCTTCCTATGTAAATGTATAATGCTCTTGATGAACGAAAGACGAGTGATTGGAAGGGCCGAATATAAGACGGGCCTGCGAGCCCAATTTGTGACCCTAATAAAGTTGATTTGATTTGATTTGATTCATATATCACCTTCAAGCCCTGTCGCGATGGGCGAGCGGCGAAGCGGCAGACGTGGGCAAGCTGGCATTCGTAGTCGCAGATCTGCACACAGGCGGCCCAGGCCATATGGTCGTCTTCTACTGACCGGAGCAGCAGTGGGATTCGGCATCCCCCAGAGTACTTGAGCAGCCCTCTAAAGGAAAACACTGCTCACCTCCATAGCATGAGGAAGGGGCTAGAAAAGGTGCCCTAAACATTGTCTGCTCCATCATTACCTAACCAGCTAGCCGCGGTTGGTGGTTACCCTATACTGCGGTCGACATAAAAACAAAGTAAAAATAGTAAAACTAAAAGAGCTAACCACATTCCCTTGACAATCGGAACTTGGAATGTACCTACCCTACTTGATAGAGACGGCGCATCGGGCCTAGAGAGACGAACAGCACTGATTGGGAGAGAGCTGGGCAGGTACAACATCGATATTGCAGCCTTGAGCGAGACATGACTTGCAGAAGAAGGCCAAATCTTTGAAGAAGGTGCCGGCTACACATTCTTCTGGAGTGGAAGGAAAAGCGAGGAAAGACGCCAATCCGGTGTGGGATTTGCCATTAAGTCTGCCCTGGTTGACAAACTAGCTGAATTTCCGAAGGCTATAAATGACAGGCTTACGACTATTAAGTTACCCCTGCTGAAAGGAAAGAAGCATGTAACCATTGTGAGTGTCTACGCACCAACCATGACAAATGAAGATAACGTCAAAAACAAGTCCTATGAAGACCTGCACAACGTATTAACATCTGTTCCCAAAGGAGACAAACTTATACTCCTTGGGGACTTCAATGCCAGAGTAGGCACGGACACCACCTCTTGGAGTGGCATTATTGGAAAGCACGGAGTCGGAAATTGTAACAGCAATGGACCCCTCCTCCTTCAGACCTGTGCCGAACACGATCTCCTGATCACCAACACAATTTTCCATCTTCCCACGAGAAATAGGACATCATGGATGCACCCTCGCTCGAAACATTGGCACCTCATTGACTATGTCATCGTCAAGAGGAGTGACAGACAAGACGTTCAGGTGACAAAATCTATGTGTGGTGCCGAATGTTGGACAGACCATCGTCTCATTATCTCGAAAATAAACATACACATCAAACCACAACGGCGTCCTTAAGTGGTAAAAATGCAACAACAAAAAAAACAAACTAACTAAATGTCACCCGCCTAAACAGCAAAAAAAAAATGCAGCTGTCGTTTGAAAACATGAAGGAAGACCGCCTCAAGCCAAATGCGGCAGCTAAACAGGATGCGGAAACAAAGTGGAAAGCCCTAAAGGACATAATTTACAACACTGCTATGGAAATCCTGGGCCCAGCCCCCCGTAAGCATAAAGACTGGTTTGATGAAAATTCTGAAGACATCAACCAATTGCTGGCCGAGAAACATTTTCTCCTCAAGGCACATTTGAATGACCCGAAGTAAATACCAAAAAAGGTGCCTTCAATAAAATTCGGAGATTAGTGCAGCAGACACTTCGGCACATGTGGGATTCCTGGCTCAGCAACAAAGCTGATGAAATTAAAGGTTTTGCTGACAGACATGATATGAAAAACTTCTACGACTCATTGAAAGCAGTCTATGGTCCTACATCACCAGGCATAGTTCCCCTCCTCACTGCAGATGGGATAACATTGGTCACCGATAAGAAACAAATCTTTCAACGCTGGGCAGAGTATTTCAGCAACATCTTAAATGCAACTTCCTTCTTCGATGATGAAACCATTAACTGCCTTCTTCAAGTTCCCACAAATGATACACTTGATGACCTGCCAACCATAGTGGAAGTAAACAAAACCATACAGCAACTTTCCAGTGGAAAGGTGCCTGATCCTGACTCCATCTCAGGATCCTCGCCGGTGCTACGGAGTTCGTGAACTAAGCTGAGATTCCCCGGACTCAGGCTTGAGATAGGAGTAGAACGGAGCACTTATGGGTTGCACCCGTGTGCCATGATGTTGATCCATGATGTTGATCCATCGACTAAAGTAAACTAAGGAACCACTGATAGTTTATTTCATCGTATAGTAAGTCCTTTGCAGATTGTAGCATTCATCACTGAAAAGCTTCTAGATCTTTGCTGTTTTTCCTGACTCCTTCCCTCTCATGTAAAAAGTGTCTGCAATGTCCTGTGTCCATCTTCATGCTGGTTGGCGCCTTTCTCTTCTTTCAGGAACCAGGCCCTCTGTCAGATCTTTCCAAATGAGTGTGACATTTTCCAAACCAGTTACTATGGCCAAAGTGTTTCAATTTCTGAGTCATGTTGCTGTCTGTGAGCCAGCTTTCTTCAATGTTCGGACCTGCTAGAATGTCAGTATTTTGCTTTTTATTATATATAATATATGTGTCTATAGCCATTGGGAAATAGTACAACACCCACATCCGTATGCTGCCACGGGAAAGATGTTACTTTGACTTGATTGCTGGTGTTGTGCCGTAAGCTATTAATATGGTGTAACCTATCACTCATATATAAAGTTAGCTGCATATCCTTTACAGGACGTCACATTCAACCCCAACAGTTTTTGTCTGTGATTTCTTGGCAGGTATACATTCATTAGTTTGCCATTGCTTTCTGAACGACCGGCACTCATACCATTGTATACAAATCAGCGCTAGGTGGTCTGATTCCAAATCGCCCACAGCTGTGTTTTGAACTTGGTTGTAGGATTATGAATTGCGTTCACAACAACTTCGCCACACCTTCATATACAGAAATAAAGTTAAATATCTTTTTAAAGACTATGTACAAAACAAATGTGCCATGTGTCTTCTGTATATAGCACACTGTTTGATCAAAATAGAATCAGTAAATTAATCAATCTAATGTCATCTCCATAGAGAGATTTAGTTACAGCAAATCACCAAAACATTCTGGTGCACTCATGTGCCATGTCAGTCAGCGTGGGTGGTCATGTTTCCCCACCTCATACGACCACCAGAATCGTGGATAATCTCTGTGTTCTGTCTTGATTACGCCATTGTGGCCAAACCATCCAGATATTTATTTCTCTGCCTTTCACTTGTTCTGTTAATCTCAATTTTGACAGTTGTCACAGTTTCTAGTTTGTTTATTCTCATAATATGCCCAAAAAGACTAAACTGGAAGGCTGCTATTTATCCAAAACCTGTCCTCTCACTTTCTTGCCTCCCTCTGGTTCATCTGCATTCACTGTTTCCCTTGAGAATGGTTTTTATCATTCAATATTGTGAAAATATATGTCAGTGTCTGTTTCATTTCTTTCATTAGGCCTCTTTTATTTCCTACTTTCTTTGTGACTATATTTATTGTTCATGAAATGACAACAATTGTTTTGTATATCCACTAGAATATATAAATATGCCTTATGAATTTTTATTTCCCCTTGCATTTCCAGTCTTGGAACTTTCACGTCTGATTGGGATACCACAGACTACAGTGGGGAATGTGTGCAGATGCACTTCGAGCAAAACTGTTCTACCAAGTAAGTGTGTCACTATGTGCAACCTACAGCTTATTTTGTGAATGTTATCTTGATATCCATAGTAGCACTTATACTAATCACCCAGAAACCTTTCATCTTTTTCTTCTTCTCTTCCCTTCCTCTTCTTCCTTTTATCTCCGATTTAGCATATGCCCTCAGCCAATCCATGTCCAGCCCTTTGTAGACTAGTTCATGATTGGTTGGATTGTGCAGCTAAAGTTTCCTACCAAATGAAACAGCCCGTTTCACACAAACCCTCTTTTGACATACACTATGGATTTCAGTGTTACTTATTCTTGGCTGCCCTCCATGTGCCCTGACAACACAAGCGGTAGGAACCCTTACATAACATAAATGTGTAACAGTGACATCATTCACCTTGAACAAGGAGACTGATCTATTGGAGAAGAATCTACCATTAATAACGGAATAATTTAACGTGGCACTCACTCAGTACCAAATAATGGAAGAATTTGACATGGTACTCACTCAGTACCGAATAAAGGAAGAATTTGACATGGTACTCACTCAGTACCCAATAATGAAAGAATTTGACATGGTACTCACTCAGTACCAAATAATGTAAGAATTTGACATGGTACTCACTCAGTACCGAATAAAGGAAGAATTTGACATGGTACTCACTCAGTACCGAATAAAGGAAGAATTTGACATGGTACTCACTCAGTACCCAATAATGAAAGAATTTGACATGGTACTCACTCAGTACCGAATAAAGGAAGAATTTGACATGGTACTCACTCAGTACCAAATAATGTAAGAATTTGACATGGTACTCACTCAGTACCATATAATGGAAGAATTTGATATGGTACTCACTCAGTACCAAATAATGGAAGAATTTGACATGGTCCTCACTGCCATGGGGTTTCTGGGTGTCTGGTTGAGATTTCTGACTATCAGATTGAGTCTGAAAGAGAGCTGCATGGTTAGATAGATACTGCTACTCTTGGCTCTTGATTTATACAGCAACCCCGTGGCATTCTATACTTTAATAATTGAAGGCAGGAAACGCCTGCTGGTTGACACACTGCCTGGTTGAGCAACACATAGCTTTTATGGGCCATATGCGATAAGATTACTTCACTCACCCTGGACGGAATTTATCTTCTTGAGGCGCCACTACTTAACAATTCAGTGGCGCTTCATTGATATCTCTGGGGATGCTTATTCTGTGTCTGGTAGACAGCTCGACTTCTACTTCTGATGGTCATTGCACCTTTACAGTCTATACACGTTAACAACTTAGACTGACTCAACATAGCTTACTGAACAGGACACCGATGTAGTTTTTTTTCACAGTCTATTTTACTCACACGATACATTAGACACTGTCGAGAACATCATCATTTGTTCCATACACGAGTTCACAAATGTACAAAACAATATATAAACATCAATATTATAAAAGAGCAGCGTGATATTAGCCATACTCTATTGACAAAGACTAGGTCCAACACCGAACGAAGTCCAAGTCTAACTGACTCTAAAGTGACGTTTTGTTCTCGCCCAAAACGTCCAGCCTACTTTTCACGTGTTTGTGTCCAATGTCGTGATAGATCATATTGCACGGTCTCCTGTCGACTGCGCTTAAAACGTCTCACGCCATGTCCCCAACCTGTATCAACAGGACTATGGCACTCACTCAGTACCAAATAATGGAAGAATTTGACATGGCACTCACTCAGTACCAAATAATGGAAGAATTTGACATGGCACTCACTCAGTACCAAATAATGGAAGAATTTGACATGGCACTCACTCAGTACCAAATAATGGAAGAATTTGACATGGCACTCACTCAGTACCAAATAATGGAAGAATTTGACACGGCACTCACTCAGTACCAAATAATGGAAGAATTTGACATGGTACAATAAATGCCATGCTGAATAACCAGTGCTGAAATGTTACATTGAACCTGATCTGTTGTATGGTCATACATCTTGGAACGTGAATGAACAAATCAGAAAGAGCTTGGAGACAGCGAAGATGTGATTTCTGAGAAGAGTGCTGCGGCGAATACCTTGGACTGAAAGAGTTGCTAACAGTGATTTCTTGGAAGAGGTTGATCAGTATAGAACATGATATGCAACTGTAAGAAAGAGACAGTGTCCTTTGACAATGTAATGAGTAGAGAGGCACTGGAGAACATCGTGATTACCTGAAACTTCATCAGTAGAAGAGGCTGTGGCAGACCGAGAGAAATGATGCTAGATGGTCTAAGGCAACAGCATGAAGGAACACCAAGTACCTAGAACTGTCGAGAAACATGCACACCATTGTAGCGTGTAGGTCTCCTGTCGATGATGATGATGATGATGCTGAAGTCAAAATGCTGTTACGTGATGCAACAAATGTAATTTTTCTATAAACAAACAAAGAAATCCAATCTTTTCGTAAAAAATTATGAAGAAAGAAATGTTGGCTACTTATTCTGATCCTAAAAAATTTATGATTTTTATCTGAATAGATATTTATTGTAATTTACTGTCTAAGACACTGAGATATGTTGATGTCTGTGTGACATGTTGAGTACATATTACTGTCCGATGATGTTTTGACCGTTTCCCCTCTCTGTGCCTATTATGTTATAAACTCTTATAGCTCCCACTTAAACAATTTGATGCAGTTACTATTTACTTATTATCTTTGTACAAGGGGAAGTCATTAAGTAACAGGAATTGTTATATAATGCATTGAAGAATATCGTCTTCATCAAGTGCCATGCCTGCTAGCGTAGGTATTCATGTTTCTCCACAGATCTTGGTCTATGGTGTTCTGGATAAACTCTGCTGATGATATTCCTCCATGTCACCAGCTCAATCCATCCAGCATCATTTCTCTTTGTCTGCCTCTACCTCTCTTCCCCTTGATCTTTCCAGTCATTACGATGTTCTCCAATGCCTCTCTTCTCAGCACATGACCAAAGAAAGCTGTTTGTCTCTTTCTTATTGTTGAATATAATGTTGAAGAGTATGGACAACAAAAACTTTATTTCAGGATACACACTAGCCATGTAGGGGTTGCGAGGACTGAGCAGTTTGTGCATGCCCAATAGCGATTACAAAATGGCTGCCCCACTATCGACTTGCATCATGGGAAAACAATGAGGCATTATTCATTTTTGTGTGGGCAGTTCATTTTTGTGTGGGCAGGGTGTGAAAACCGGTGGAATCTACAGAAGAATGGTGGTTCAGTATAGAGACACTTGTTCGACCATTACGAACCAGAGAGTAAGAGGCAGTTGATGCAGTGGGAGTACCCAATTAAGACAAAAATCAAGATGTGGGGATCCGCTGGGAGAGTCATGACGATCATCTTTTGGGACATCAAAGGTCCTTTATTCCAGGAAAGGGGTGAAAATGAATAGTGCTTGATACAGAGATATGCTAATGAAGAAATCAAAGCCATGATATGATCAAAATGCTGGGAAGCATCCAGCATACAGTGCAGATTAGGCACCGTCAGAGTTTCACTTACATGGACCCTTGAGAGAACATCTGTGGGGTCAGAGCTTTGCAAATAACGAGGTAAAGGAGACAGTGCAAAATTGGTTTAAGGCAATAACCAATAGCTGTTTCCTAGAAGGCACCAAAAATCTAATGAATATATGGACCAACACACACACACACACACACACACACACACACGCACGCACGCACGCACGCACGCACGCACGCACGCACGCACGCACGCACGCACGCACGCACGCACGCACGCACGCACGCACGCACGCACACACACACACACACACACACACACACACACAAATGTATGTTGTGCTTTCATGAATAAATGTTGAGTTTCTATTACAATCATCTGTCAACTTCGTGATAAACAGTTCTGTGGGATCAAGTGAGAGGAGACGGAGGCAGATACCGTGTTTCAGTTTAGGCAGACTTGTGATGAAATTTACAACATGCGACCACAAATTCCACTTTATTTGTGTATTTGAACATCCATTTACTTCATCTATAGAAGGTTAGTGAACAACTCATCATCTGCTTGATGGTTATCATGAATGTCTGTTGTTGTTGTTGTTTTTTTTTTTCTTCTATATTTTATCCTCTAAAGGAGTATAGCCCAATCAACCACCACATGTCGAGCCTTCCTGTCCTTCATCTCCTACAACTACCTCCATGTCCTCTCTATATTATCCATCTATGTCTCTAATTCTATTCTCCGAGTGTTATGTTTCCCTTAATTTTTTTTTTTTCCCTATAGGTTTCCCTGGATAAGATCAGAATTAGTGATTCTGCCACACCAATTTAGTCCTATTTTCTTCACTGGAACCAGCTGATGAATGTTTGTACTATGTTAGGAGTTGTTCTAGTTGTCACCATGTTTCTGATCCATACAGCAGTACTGATTTTATGCTAGATTTAAATAACTTTAGTATTATATTACATTTCTGTTAACCTCCACATATTTCATTGTTGTTGTGTCAAAAGCACCTCTTGCCTTTTGTGTACTTATTTTACTATTTCTATCTGTTTCCCCATCTTTGTGTATATTGTTAACCTAGTTACATATTTGATGTTACCCTAGACATAGAGTCGCTGCCGGCTCCATGGCCAAGGTGTTACGGACGCAGTTTGTAATCCCGCAAAACACGTTCGAAACACAGCTGCCGGCGATTCGGCAGCAGACCGCATTGCGTTGGTTTTTTAAATGAAAATGATATGAATGCTTGTCGTTCAGAAATCAGTGGCAAACTATTGAATGTAAACTTGCCAAGAGATCACAAACAGTGCTGGAGTTGACTGCTACGTCCTGTAAAGGATATGCAACTAACTTTAACCCTAGAAGTGACATTTTGTTGCAGGATATCGACTTATCATTTGCTTGATTTTGTTTCTTATGCTCTTGGTCTTTCCCTTATACATTTCTCATTGTTGTGAACTCCCATCACCTGTGTTTAATTTATCTGTGTCTGAGTTATTACATTATTTAATGTAACTAGAGGAGTTAACCATACTTAATATTCTTAGTTGCTAGGTAGTGTAATGTCACAACGGGAGCTGAGCAGACATAATTTCATTAGTTGTTACATTATGTAATTTAAATAGAAGAGCTGAGCAGATATTATTTTATTAATTGTTACATTATGTAATGTAACTAGGGGGGTTGGCCATACCTGATATTATTAGTTGCTATGCTATATAGTATACTGTAACTAAAGGAGCTGAGCAGACATATTATTATTAGTTGTTACATTATGTAATATAACTAAAGGAGCTGAGCAGACATGTTATTATTAGTTGTTAAATTATGTAATATAACTAAAGGAGCTGAGCAGACATGTTATTATTAGTTGTTAAATTATGTAATATAACTAAAGGAGCTGAGCAGACATATTATTATTAGTTGTTACATTATGTAAAGTAACTAGAGGAGATGAGCAACATGATATTATTTGTTACCCTATGTAATGTAACTAAAGGAGCTGAGCAGACATATTATTATTAGTTGTTACATTATGTAATATAACTAAAGGAGCTGAGCAGACATATTATTATTAGTTGTTACATTATGTAAAGTAACTAGAGGAGATGGGCAATATGATATTATTTGTTACATTATGTAATGTAACTAGAGGAGATGAGCAGACTTGATATTAATTATTACATTATGTAATGTAACTAGAGGAGCTGAGCAGACATGATATTATTAGTTGTTACATTATGTAAGAGGTGGCGGGGTAGGGGTATTTCCTATCAAAGGAGATGTAAGATGCTGTCATAGTCCGACTGCTCTTTTGATAATGGTTTGTTGAGTGCGACTTTTAAGATCATTGCCAGCATGCGGCATCTATGATAATAGCTCTGTCTAGTACGCCCTCCTTCATACGGGTAATGACTGTAGGTGACGTCTTGTGCAGTCGGCACCACGGTCATCTCTCAGCATATGACTTGCTGATGGTTACTCTACCATACTTTCCCTATTACACCAACTCGAACAGGAGTAAACTTAAACAGCAGTTAACTTAGACACTGTTTCTAAGTTTATACATATAATGAATACAATTACATCACTATTTAAGAGTGTGGCACAATTTTTGGCCGTAACTCTAGATACATCTCACCATGTCCATACTCGACGATGGATCAACGCAGACTGCTTGTTCAGACCCCACTTCCTGTCACTTGGGAAGTGTGTCGCAACGTTTTCACTTTGCGTGGAAAGTACCAACTTTTCACGTTCTGGTGTCCCCTTGTTGAACACAACCATAACCTCTACTCTCAGACCTGGGCTTTGGCTTAAGCAAGGCGGAGTACCCATTTAGCGCCCCGATCAGGGTTACTTGAAGCCATGGGTGCAGGTGGTGAATGAAGTTGAAGAGCAGCCAACAGACAGTTGTAGGTTATGGTCTCCAGCTTCACGACGATAGACAAACGATCTCTTTTTTTGTTTTGTTGGGTGGGGAGGGAGGGGGGGTGGGGGGGGGGGGGGGGGGACAATGGCTATGGTCATCGACCTTTATGGTCACTGTTAGGAAGGAGAGCAATGGCAAACTACCTTCTTTACAGATGCCAAGAATATCATGTACTGCAGTCTTATCGTTAATCAGAGAAACGACGTAAATGGGTGCTCCATATGATCAGCCTCGCCCGGTAGGGGTAGTCATGTGCACCAGGGGACTCCAGACCGTCAGCAGGTGACTGAGTGCAAAAGAATATCAACATTAAAAGTAGGAACTTGGAATGTAAGAACTATGAGTGGAGATGGAACATTTGATAACATTAAGAATGAATGAGAAGATTAAATATTAACCTGTTAGGTATATGTGAGACCAGATGGACAGGAATGGGCATTATAACATCTGAGGAATATAGAATAATATATTCTGGTGGAGAAAAACAACAGCGAGGAGTAGCAATCATAATGGATACAGAGAGCGCAAAATCGATCAAAGGATATAGGACTTTATCAGACAGAGTTAGTTACTTAGTTAATCGACAGATCATCCTCATTGCACATCGAACCATTCAGTCCATAAGTGCTCTGATCCCCGCCTCAGCAAATCCTGCAACGTATAGCGGCTAACGACACCAGTTCTGTGCTGGTTTACCAATCTTCTTTGGCTTCCTGTGTAGTGTTCTTGTTTGGCCACACCTATTTTAATTTGCTGTTCTCGCAGTCTGACCATGGTTGTAGATTCGCATTCATCACTTGGTTCTCGCAAAATTCTTACTTCTAGTAATGCATTCAGAATGTCAGCCTGGTCCATGGCGCATCCGCCGTCCACATTAGCCATACCTGCTAGCTTGTCAGCCCGCTCATTTCCTTGTACTCCCGCATGCTCTGCACCAAAGATGAAACTATTCTTTGCCAGTCGAGACCGCTCCAGAGACAGCAACCACTCTCTTCGGATTCACTCCGTCTCTATCCTCTTGAGCATGCTCATTGAGTTGCTAAGGACACATGCCCAAGTGAATGTGTCTAGAGCCATGTTATTGCTTTACTTACCGCCATGACTTCCATAGTCAGGCTACTTGTGGTCTCAACAAAAGCACCAGAGTCCTCCTTCACAATTCTCCCTCCGGCCCGCGCCGTAAAGGCCCATGAGCGTCTCACATGTCAGACGACCGACCCACCTGTGTAAATGACAGCTTCACCGTCCAACAAATTCTATAACAAAAAAATAATAATCAAACTTCGTAAGCCGTCCTTGTGCAAGCAGAAAGACATGTTAGTCAGTTTAAAATTACCGTGGTAGACAATCGACATTACTGTACGAACATGGGTATATTTCAGTTTGAAGGATTTATCTAGTTAATTCACGTAAGTTGTGTGATTTCTGCAGTATGTACCTGACGACATGCAGCGAAATATGCCAGGCAATAAATCGTGCAATCTATTGTTTGTGTCTTCGTTATTCAAATTCATCACGGGAAAACATTGTTTTGAAGTACAGAAATATGTTGGCACTTGTACCCACTCCTCGCCAGGTTCTAAGCCATCAGTGAACACACCTGTTGAAGAATGTCTTCGGCTTGACCCATCACGATCTTCCTCTTTTTAACCTGCTGACTTTCACCTTCCTAATTTCACTATGCAGTGGATGTTGTGTGTTTGCGTTGACTCTGAGGTAGGCACGTGCTCTGCATATTTGTAGTATGTCTTCAATGGTTGGAAAATCAAGAAGGTAGCGCATCGCCCTGCATGCTGTATCTCTTGTACATCCATGGATAATGCGCATAGCTTCGTTTTGTATCCTTTCCATCCTTTCTATCTGCTTACAGCTGAGTGTCAGGATTGCCATCGCATACTCAAAAACAGACATGATCAACCAGGTATAGGAGGCATAGATGACGTTGCTCACAGTTTTCTGCCGCCATCATCCACATCGCAGCCAACTCCCGCTTGGCCTTTGTTATCACCTGGTCTATGTGCTCGTTATAAGCAAGGCTTCGATCAAATCGTATCCCCAGGTAATTCATTGCCTGCGTTCTTCCCACTGTCTCTGAACACAGATTAACAGTTGGTGTTGCGTGTTGACAATATGATTTTCAAAAGAGAACCTGTCACTGTTGCTTTTGGGTTGACCATTGTCCCAGCTTCAGCACCCAAGTACTTATGCGTTTGAGTTCGGTTTAGTTCCACAGCAACCCGATCTCATCCTTACCCTGACGATACACTAAAACATCGTCGGCTATGATAATTCCTCCCCGGTCCAGTGATCTGCTCGCTGGTGATTCTCACAGTGTAGGGTTGGCAGCACCGAGATAATGGTGATCCCTGTGGTAGGCCAGGATATATTGTTGTTAGTTCCGACGTCCAATGCCACATCTAAAAAAAACTTCCGCTCGAAGAGGGCTGCAGCGATCAACTAAGAACGAACGGACTTACCTTGAGTTCAAGAGCTGAAGCATTAGAAATTCCAGTGGTACTCTGTTGTACGCGTCCTCACATCAATCTCCTGCAGAAAATTTCAATGTAAGTGGAAACCTTCATAAAAATCAAGGGCAAAAAACTGCTGCATTGGTCCAGGGTGGGGGGGGAAAACATCTTGATTCTCTAGCTGGTTGATTTTTCTGGCAATTAATTCTCCCAGTTTGTCTATTGTATTCTGCATGGTTATACTCGATATCCCGAAATTTTTTTGTGGTCTTTGCCAGGCTTCGGTAAGAGAATCAGATAGCTGTGTAACCACTCTCCTTGGCTAGCTCCCTATATTGTTGTTGTACATGTTTAGTTTCTCTAGCTCGTTGTTGGTTTTCACCTATTAATGTCGTCATATCTTTTTTTTTATCGTCGAAGCACAGCCTTTATTTTTTTCACTGTCACTGTTTTCATCCGAATGTTCTCCGAAAAAGAAAAGGGTGCCGATACCTCCAACTTTTAAGTACACTTTCTCCTGCATTAACACTCGACAGACGGTGTAAAGAGCAGAAACCCTGCCGCTGTCAATGCAGGGTCAACGTGCCCCCATCTAAAAAGAAACCAACTTTTCCAAAAATTTAA
>JACEFZ010006522.1:0-23345 GCA_014155875.1 Cepaea nemoralis | reverse complement strand
ATGAAAAACTATGGTATCTCATATTTCTCAAGCATATTCTCGGAGAAGTCAAAGTGTGAATAAGAAATTCGAAGCAGATATACAGAATCCAAAAAACCTACTCAAGCTATCTTGTCCAACTTACAGATTCTATCAGTTCAAAGATTGCTATTCCTGGGGGGGGGGGGGTGGGGGGGGGGGAATAACAGAAAGTGATGCTATTCAAGATTATTTATGATCCTAATCCCAATCTAGGTTATGAGTTTGAGAATGGCAAATGCTGTCATGATTACAAACTACCTAAGGATATTCTACGAAAAATTGGATCACAGGAATATAATACACGTTTCTTTCAATCATCATCATCGTCATTGCAAGAGCAAACACAGCAGGAAATAGCTACATAAACTGAAGAGGAGTTGTCTGACTGGGATTTGGCAGATCTGGAATAAATTTCATTCTAAAAAGTGACAATAATAAATTATAATGTGCTACTTTATAACATTTTGAATGAATACCGCTAGTGCTTGTTTTAGTGATTTCCCAAAAAGTATTATTGCAATTTAGTGCTTTTTTGGCTCGAGAGTAGTTCTGATTGGGATTTGGCGGATGTGGAATAAACTTCATTGTAATATGAAGTGATAATAATAAATTATTATGTGTTACCTTGTTACATTTGTAATAAAAACAGTTGGTGCTTTTTTTTTATTGGTGCTTTCCAAAAAATTTTTGTGCTTTTTTGGGTCTATCTATCTCGCGCGCGAGCGCGCGCGCGCGTGGGAGTGAAAGGACACAAAAAGGACGTCGGTTTTATTACTTTATTTCGGATCTTGTCAGTTTTTCCTCCTCAAAATATTATGAAATGTTAAATCGTATTCTGTATTCTTAAAGTTAATTTCCTAACAATGGACAGCATTTTGCATATTTCAGAATTGAGCTCATCTTCGGGATTTTAATCTTCTATATAATTTAATATCAGTTGGTCTATGTTATGCAAAATTGGCATACGATGAAAACATTTAGAAGAGAGTGTTGTTATTTCCCCTTGGGATGCAGATGATATAGATATTATAGGGGAAAATGAACAAAAGACATTGGAAATATTGACTCACTTAAAGGAAAAAAGCCCAACAGATGGGACTGGTTATCAACCAAGATAAGACAGAATATATGGTAATTTCAAGAGAAGGAATGGCTAAAAACTCTGGTCACATACAAATAGATAATATGACCATTAAAAGAATGGAAACATACAAATACCTGGGTACAATCTTCAACTGCTCCAACATCATAAGGGAAGAAATACAAACTAGAATCAATTCTGGAAATAAGATATACTATGCACTACAACATCTACTAAAATCAAATGCGCTATCTCGTAACACCAAAATCACAATATACAAAACACTGATCAGACCAGTTGTGCTGTATGGCTCTGAAACCTGAAGTACAATGAAAGGAGACGAAGCCTTGTTACAAACCTTTGAGAACAAAGTTTTAAGACGCATCTTTGGACCCATTAGGGATACACAAAGTGGAGAGTGGAAAAGAAAAAGCAACAATGACATTTAGGATCTGTTTAAGTCCCCGCTAATCAATGGTATCATTAAGGCTAATAGACTGCAATGGCTGTGGCATATAAAAAGAATGGAAGATAATAGGGAAACAAAACTCGCTTACACTCAGGAAATAAATGGCCGTAGACCCCGAGGTAGCCCAAGAAGACGGTGGAGAGATAAAATATATACAGACCTACAAGCACTTGGAATCAACGACTGACAAGAGAAGGTCAACCAGAGAGACGAATGGAGACGGATTGTATCTGCAGCACAGAACCTCAATGGCTCGGAACGCTGAAGATGAAGAAGAAGGAAATTCTCTATGTGCTGTAATGGCCTTTAAATAGTTTGTGCGAGAGCTTGGCTGTACAAGTTATCTTCGTGTGACAGACAGTTTGCGGATTTGGTAAATATTAAAACGAACGATAAGGTTTATAAATCAACATGTAAATGAATCGATTTCCTCTGAAAGGTAAGAAAGCTCAACGATTGAAATGTATGTAAATTTGGAACATGTACCAGATTGCTCCCACCTTGTCAAAATAATGACAGAAAATGGGACATGTGACACGAAAATCACACAAACGAATTGAACTGCTGAAGTTAGTTAGTTAATCGACAGATCATCTTCATTGCACATCGAACCATTCAGTCCATAAGTGCTCGGATCCCCTCCCCTCCTCAGCAAATCCCGCAGCGTGTAGCGGCTAACGACACCAGTTCTGTGTTGGTTTATCAATCTTCTATGGCTTCCTGCGTAGTGTTCTTGTTTGGCCACCCCTCTTTTTAATTTGCTGTTCTCGCAGTCTTGCCATAGTATGCTGCAGCCATAGAACTGCTGAAAGTGTACATCAAATAACAAGTAATAAATACTTGTGTTTAAATAAGTATCACTAAAACAGAAATGCCGTCTTCGTGGCTTAGAGGTTATGACTTTTCTCCGTAATCTCGTATACTCTCGTCGGTTAACGTGATGATGGTAAGAATCAGCAGTGGTTCGAATCGCATCGGTGACTTACGGGGTATGTGAGCCGGCCGCTCAGAAAGCAATGGCAAACTACTGAGCGTAATCTTGCCAAGAAATCAACATACAGCTGAAAGATGCAGGTGTTGACAGCGATGTCCTGTAAAGGATATGCAAAAAAAAAAAAAAAACAGAAATTGAGGCATGTTGAATGTCACGTGTATTCAAGCCCGCTACATGATGAAGTGGAAACATAGACCTTGACTTCAAGTTCCCTTGCGGACTTGACACGTGTGAAATAAAATCTGCGTGTATGACATAATCGAATCTTAAAATTCATCGCTCTTTCCTTTCATGTTGAGGGGATAGTGCGAACGCAGTCCCCCTTACGAAAAGATTACGCACTCGAGTCACCCACATTTGGGGTGATCGCAGGCGTCAAACCAACCCAAGTGCAATGGAAGGGCCTCAACCTGGGAGCACCACCTTATTGATCATAGTAGCTCCCGTGCCAGGTAAGTATGCTTCTTGAATGTAAACATATAACTTAAACTTTACATGCAGTAAGATTCGCTAAGTGTTTATGCAATGACTGCACACATTTTATTATTCAACAAATTAAATATGTCACAAACATCAGATGCCCATGTATGCTGTGCGACAGGTTAAACAAAACTTATGAGCGGTCTATCTATATATTAAATTTTCTTTGTCAGTAGGGACAAAGAAACATTTCTGATGCTCTATTGCGAGTTTTTTCTCTTGGGGAAACATAACAGAATGCAATGCTATGTGCATTCGATTCTCTCCCTTTAGTTTTCCGACTATTTTCGCTCTCTTTCCTTCTTCGTAAACAATATAAAATGGCACAAAGTAGTGCAGCTTTACATAACAGAATTAAGACACATACAGGACGTTGCGGCGACTAGCCTTCATCAGCAAACAAACACATTCACAGATACAACATACAGTCAAGGAGATCCCCGGTGACTACATCAGAAGGTGACGACAGGACGAGAAGAAAAGGATGAAAAAATGAAAGGAGTGAAGAAAATGAGAATTGAAAAAAATGTGAATTGAAAAAATGTTCATACTCACCTCACAGTGGCGATCTGTAAGCAACTCAGAAAATCTCCGATGTATTCTGTTTATACCCGGTGATAGGTGTCACGGTTCAGTGAGCACATTGAAAGAAAGGGGGGCGGAGGCATGAGGGCAGGGCCGTAATTAGTCTGGTAGAGGTATCTGAGCAATTTCAGTGGATGTACTAACGAAGCATGTGGGGGAGCGATGGTGGTACTAACCAAAACCCCATTATGTACTCATATATGTTGTTATGAGGCGAGTCCTAAAGTCTGGGTGGACTGATATGCGTGAACGCGCATACACACATACACCGCTTAACAGACATAATGCTAGTGTATATGGGCATGTGCAAGTTATATATTTTCTTTCAATGTGCTCACTGAACCGTGACACCTATCACCGGGTATAAACAGAATACATCGGAGATTTTCTGAGTTGCTTACAGATCGCCACTGTGAGGTGAGTATGAACATTTTTTTCAATTCACATTTTTTTTTCAATTCTCATTTTATTCACTCCTTTAATTTTTTCATCCTTTTGTTCTTCTCGTCCTGTCTTCACCTTCTGATGTAGTCACAGGAGATCTCCTTGACTGTATGTTGTGTTTGTGAATGTGTTTGTTTGCTGATGAAGGCTAGTCGCCGCAACGTCCTGTATGTGTCTTAATTCTGTTATGTAAAGCTGCACTACTTTGTGTCATTTTATATTGCTTCACTTTCACAGCTTTACCGCAGTTCCACCCAGTTTTATTCTTCGTAAACAGAATGGTGTATTTAGTGTGAATAGTGTATGTTCAAGATGTTGCCGTTTATTTGTAAATTTTCATTGTGTGCTACGGAGCATTGTCACATGACAATTTTTGGATGACGTGTGAAATTTAATTTCTTACAAACTCGTGAAAAAGGCTGGTAGCGGTACTATTTACTTACTTACAAGATTCCCACGTTCGCCGGAATAACATATGATGATAGTCTGTTATATTTTAAACTATTCGTAACATTCATTCTAATATACCCTACGGTGTAGGGTCTGAAAAATAGTCTTTAGACTCATTATATTGCTCCTCTTCACGGAAATCTTTAGTAAATTTTTTTTTTATCTTTCTCATAACTTTTGCTGTGCCTTGCAATCCCTTTCCGACATTCATCGTATGAGGACATCATGTTATCAATATCATGTGCTGTTTTTTTTTTTCTTATTTTTTTATAATTTATTAACTATATTGCGTAATAAACAGAAATGTTTGAAACAATTAATTACAAATGCATCAATTACATCCATGAAAAATCAGAACGTATGTACATCCAAATTGTTGCACATAGTTTCCACAGCTACTCCCCTCCTCACATAACATTGAGAATACAGGTAAATTAGTCGTTACTTTCCCTACAGATCTTCTGTGGTAGAAATCTGACAAAGAAATGTTTCATGCTCCCTTTGTCTTGACTTGTGGGTTGTGGATTCTTGCTTCAAGTTGTCACTGTTTTTTATGTTCCTCTTCAGTGTGTTATTTCTTCCCGGTTTGTTAGATATTCTAAGTGGCTCTACGCCCGTGTGTTGCCGGGGCCCATAAGGGAAGCCAAGAATAGTAACACTGTAGCCTACTATGCATGTCGTAAGAGGCGACTAAGGAGGCTTGATGGTTCCGTCGCCCTGCTACTGAGTGAGTGCGTGGCGCGACACTGTGAGCTGTGAGTTTCGTGTGAAATGCTTTTGAATCTGCTCGAGGTTTTTTGGAACGTAACTGCATGTTCGGAGCGATGGCAGCTGGCTATGTCCCAGAGTTGACCGGTTTTTGCCTTATGCAGAAATGCGTGGCTGCTGGGCTTCTGGTTGACTGCCACTACCGTCGATGATGAACTGTATTTTCGTGGAGGAGCATTCTGGCGATGGCATTATCATTATGTACAGTGAAATGTTTTTACATCTGCCCGAGGAAACATCTAGAAACAGAACAAACAACATCTAGAAATATCTAGAATGTGTAGGTGAACATCTAGGACAACACCCGGATGGGAAAATGGCTGCCGTTTCCACCGAAGATGGGCTGTGTGGTTTCGTGGAGGGCTTTTGTATTGTCATTCTGACTACGGCATTGTTAAACATCTGAAAACGGAATAGACGTCTAGTTTCTAGACTGTGTGGATGAACATCAAGGAAACATCCAGATGGGAAAAGGACTGCTTATTCCATCAGCGATGAACTGGGTGTTTTGTGGGGGACTATTGTGTTGACACTCTGGCGGCGGCATTATGCACAGTGTATCTGTGCGGGCTGTTGTTTGTCGAGACTCCTGTTTTTTTCCACTTTTCACATTGGGCAGTGGGGAGCGTTTTGTGTGATATTCACTGGCACAGGAACGGAGCATAATGGGGATGACCCGATGCTGTGAAGTTGGAACTGCGACTAACTAACTAACTAACTAACTAACTAAGTGGGTCTAGATTTCCATGTTTGGCAGGTAAGTCATGTTTAAAGAAATGTTACCTATCCTAAAACAACTGGAACTCTTCGCAGGTGGATTTGGTTCTGCCCTACTCTCTCACAGATCAATTAGCAAAGCGGCTGCTATCACCAAAGAGCTACTTGCAGTCAAGATTTTGCCTTCACCAAGTCCTGCTTTCAATCTAGTCAGGTCTGTGAGTTCCAGCATTCATATACATCTAATGATATCATCGAAATGTTATGTGCGTTTTATATTTTTTTAAACTTTTATTGAGTGTTAAAGTCGTTGCAACGTGTATTGTTCGTGTTTTTACAGAGCGTTGAATGTGCACGTGTAGGTGACATATGCGCAAAAATACAAATATTTTATACATTTTAACATTTCTACATTGAATTTGTTGTAGGGTAAACCTTACAAAACAACAGCAAGATGATAATACACCGTTGTTATTTCCCCCGCCGCCTCCCTCTTCTGTCGGCTCCAACCCCACCAATACCATCACTAACACTCGGTAATGATGAGCATGGCAGTATAAACTGTTAGAGCAAACCGTTGAGGGCGGCAGCAGAATCAACAAACACAGTATTCAAAATGGTGGGAAAGGAGGGATGTGGCAGTATACAGGTTTACAAAGCAGAAAAGTTAGTGATTGTGTTTATAATGTTTGTGTTGTTACATGCGTTCTGTGTATTTAGTATTTGTGTAGATGTATTTACGGAGCGTTGCATGTGGGCGTGTGTGTGACGTGTGCATATTTTATTCATTGGACATATTTACATGTGAAGGGGGGTAGATAGGGAGAAAGATAAAATTTTCCATTTTTGTTTCGCTTGTCAAACTCTCACCCATTGGACCCACCACACCAATGCCCTCATCACCACGCTCTGGTAATGATGGTAAAGGCAGGATAAATATTGGAACCAAATGGTGAGGGTGTCAGCAAAGGCCAACAACAAACCATGAACAAGGGAAATGGGGGGGGGGGGGCACATGGGATTTGAGATTATATATTAATAAAGGTAACTATACTAATAATGCAAGTAAAACCAAATACCTCAATAATAATGATGACAAAAATTAACCAAAAAAGGGTGATAACAGTAATGATAGTAACAGCAATAATAATAATAGTTTGATAATGATCACATTTTCCAAAGCTGTGATTCTATTTGTTAGAATGATTTTCTTAGGAAAGGTGTTTGCATAGCATAGCAGGTGCCTACAATTGCAACCTGCACTGTTCAATAATAGTAGAAGTAAAAAGGAGTTGTTTATCTTTTTCTCCTTGCTTATTTATTTTTTGTTTGTTTTATTTGTAAGGATTCATTCATTTGTTTCCCTTTCCTATTTTTTTTTCTGTTTGTAAAAAGTATACAAGCATTTGTATTTGCACAATTTTTTACAATCTCATTGGTTTGGTAACCATATGTGGTTTTGTATTCATTCATGTTGATACTCACATTTTTCTGTTTATCTTATGTTTTTATTTTTTTTCCAACGTTTATTGCATACAAAGCAATGTACAAGGTGTAATGTGTGTTTCTTTATTTGTGTATATTGCAGAGCGTTGTCGTTTGTTAGTGTTATGTGTCACATGCTTTAATCAAAACAAATACATGCATATACAGTTATGCTAATATGACATTTATGGCATAGTGCTTGTAAAACACACATTCCTCGTTTCATTTCCATCTCCACAAGTCGAATTCATGTAACAACTCTCTCTCTCTCTCTCTCTCTCTCTCTCTCTCTCTCTCTCTCTCTCTCTCTCTCTCTCTCTCTCTCTCTCTCTCTCTCTCTCTCTCTCTCACACACACACACACACACACACACATTCTGTCTTGATCTATTTCTTGCTTTCTGTAGATGATTGTGCATGGATTTCCGTGATCTTGGGCAATAACCTTTACATTCTCATTCTATTTAAATTGTGGGGGGGGGGGGGGGAGAGATTTCCATGTGCATATATTAATATAAATACCTGTATATCAAACAAAGCAATGATTATATTTACATAGATACCTACACGAATTACCCATACTTGGCTACCCATATACAAATACCATACATGTTGGCCTTTGGTATTCTACAACTATGTATTCGTGCTGGGGAAATCGTGTTGAAAATAGGCAAAGGGCAAAACCGCTGAACGCAAAAATGCCTAGTGACCACCAGCCACTAGACACACCAGGCCGGTGGTCGGGTCTTACAAACGACACGCAGCCAGTTTTCCACAAAGCCTTTGTTTCCGTAGGCCAGAGGAGCTGCGGCGTGTACTATCTGTGCTCTCCAATGCTTGTTACCACCTAGTGAGAAGTGTTCTAAAGTATTTACAAAATAAGCCACACACAGGGCTCGCGTCGCGAGGCGCACACACGTTTTAAAATTTCCACAACATGGACTTGTCTGGGACACTCCCGTTCAACCTGCACTATTGTTAGTCAAGACGATCGGGTGTCGGTATTATATGATAGCCCTCTAAGATAAACCTGTATATTCATATTCTATATTCCACATTCTACCATACAAGCATACACATATATGTGTGCATGTACACATATATGCGTGCATGTCCACATTTATACATATTATGGGTATTCAATTGAGTAAATAAATAAACTGGTTTTATTTCGTTATGTCTGTGTGTTTGTGAATATTTGTGTTATTTTGTTTTGGAACATATGCAGTATTAAACTTGAATTGTACGTTTTATATTTGTACAATGCGCCATTTCTACAGGGCCATACTAGGTACCTGTATTCTGCCAGAGAAATCAGCAATTTCGTGTGGTTGTCTTTGGTAGATTTAGGTAAAGTGTTTAAAAAAATTGCTCTGTACATATCTGTTTTCTTTTTAGTAAATGTTTCAAGGAGTTGTCTTAGTGTGTCTAGTGCGGTTTGGACTGTTGGACAAGTGTAATAAATGTGATCTTCGGTTTTCTGTATGTTCCGTCTGCAGAGTTGACATTGTGCTATTTGTTTTGACCTGCGTGCTTGTTTTTCCGTAGTAGGAGGTGCCATATACCTGGATCAGGATATGGATTATAAGACACACTTTGCACGGCATTAGTTCAAAAGAATGATAAGTGCGCAGGACGTTTTGGTGCAAGCGTGAAAGCGTCACAGAAATCGTCACTGAGAGATCAGTTAGACTTGGGCTGCCGTCCTGTTCGGACGCAGCATGTCTTTTGAGCATGGCTAACAGTCAGTTATGCCGCTCTTTGTGTTAATTCAGTGTGTGTGATTTCAAGTGGTTCTTGTGGAGCGATTGGGTTTGTCGACATGTGACAGGAGTCGTCAGATTAAAGTCTGCAAGCTATAAAATCATGTCTTGTAAAGGTTTGTTGCAGTGGCAGTTTCTTGGTTGTCGTTTTATATTTCAAGTATAAGGAGAGATGTATAATGTTTGAATGGACAGAAATGTATTAGTCCTCATGCCCTTAGATGAGTCGTCGATATCACTTCGTGACAAATGGGGACTTCAGTTCCGGGTATATAGTGAATCCGTTGGACTAACTTTTAAGGCACCGCAAAAGAAATACGCCACTTGCCTCAATGTTACATTACCGATTGCACGCTACGCATCTCATTTCGTATGCATACCATCCACTACCACGGCTGAACAGGAAACCGGAAGCCGCAGTGTAGCTCAGACGTCTGACAATGTCAAATTAAATGGTCACAGCTACAAACGATCTTTTCTTCATTTTAATTTGAGTAATATCCAGTGGCAGATCTGCAGTAAGTACATTTAATGCACAATATAATGCTCTCCGAAATGTCTATTTTTCACAGACATATCACAAGTACTTATACTTATGATTTCATCAGAACTGACTTCGACATGTATTGAGATCGAACATAGTCCACAGTGAGTCTCCATTTGCAAATCATACTAGACGCGTGAACATTACTTTATTATACACAGTCAACACCACACGATGGCATTATTAACCTATACTTTGTCATCCTGGACATTAACAGTACGAAGAACAGTCACTACTTAGCATGCTGGTTATATCAATACTGATTTTGGTGATGTAGTCTCGAACCAAATAGCCAATTCTGAGCAGTACACGAAACATCCGGAAAGTATCTTATGATTTTGATTCAAGAAACTGTTCAACTAATATTTAATCGCAGTTTGTTTGATGGATCAAGTAAGGAAAATTAACAAATGTCATATTCAGTAACGGAGGAAATGATGTACAAACATTCATACGATAATGAAAACTCAACTGACAAAAATTTGCTTGAATAAACAACAAATTGACAGTATTATTTACGCAAGTTCGCAAAATGCAAAGAATATGCAATTATATTGATCTACATAAATATTTCAGGTTTCCAACGACACGAATATAATAACGTTATCTAATATGTCGTCAGAAATTATTGTTGGTTCTGAAGATACAATATTTGATTACAGTTATCAAAGATTTGAAAAATTGAACTCAGATCACGATACCTTTTGTATTTGATCATATGCAGATACTATTCGTTTGCACAGATACAGGAAGATTTGATTAACAAAAATTCAATCGACATATAAACTGTGGTAGTCATAGTTGTGTTAAGAGGAAGGAGAGCGTACATGGACTATGCTGTTACTCATTTCAAATTGAGTTTAAATGTTGTTCGACAGTATGCGAAAGTCTCGACTGTGATCAGCCGTATTACTAGTTCATCATTTGTATCCGTATTCTTCTTCTTCTTCTTCGTTCATCCGGAGTTTTTTTTTTCCGGATGTGATTGCGTTGTGCCTGTTTACAGCAGAGCTGCGTTCTTGCGCCGTTAGGCCGACACATCCGACTTCTGCGGGCATTTGTTGACCGGGTTAACCTTCCCGGGGGTAGTATCCGTATTGATTGTCCTCATTTACTTCGGATGCTGACCTGGTCTTAACAGGCACTCTGGAAGAGGCAAACTACCGATCACCTGATCGTAACTTTGTAAAAGATGCATGCTAATAACATGGCATTGAACTGTTTGTTCACAAGACAGATTCCGAATGCTCCAGTTCACATTTTTACCTCAAATACTTGACCCTGTATACATCAAGAAAGAAGATAAACAGTCAGTTAACAGAGGAATTATATACGCGGTTTTACAAGAACGTTCGCAAGAAATTTCTTGAATTACAAACGACACAAGATTATAAATTTACAATTTATAAACAGTCGAAATACACTGAACGTTGGAAGTTTCAGTAATCAAAATTGAATTCCTGGAAACGATGGGTTGTATGAAATCCAAACTGGTACGTGAACATTGAGAATTGAACATTTGAATGAAAGCAAGTGAATCTTATTTCAAAATTATGAACCAATATTCTTATAACATGCATATATTAGTCTTGAATTTGAGAAATCTCGTGAAAAAAATTTGACTGCAAACGAAATTCGAGTTTCATAACAGTGATGAACAATTTTTACATCAACCTTGAGAAACAGAATTTATGGAAACGTACACTTAACGTCATTAAGGAAAATCATAGTCACATCTGAAAATATATACTTCATTTGGGGCATTGTGAATTGTACACGAAACGTGCTGAAGTCATAATACAACCAACACAGCACGAACTTCTTTGGCTACAAATCTGGGAGATGTTCATGCATGTTTCAACTTTAAAGGTATTTTATCGCATCTTACTGCTTTTGAGGAATTGCTCAAGGAAATAGAATCACCAAACCCGCAGATGCTTATTCAGCCATGTCTATTATCTCAACCGTACTCAAATATGTCGAGACCAGAAGAAATTCCGTTCAACGTGTTCAGGATAGGCGATAACTTTTCGAACAGTCGCCCGAATCGATGATACAACGTTTGAGACCTCCTTTATATGGATGCCCAATTACCCAGTCATTACATCACTTGTCGGTGTTGGAATATCGAATACTAGAGGACAAACTTCTGTGTCAACGATGAATAACAATTCATTTAACAATGACATTTAAATACACGAATACACACGAGGAAGGCTGAATAATTTAATTTAATTTACATCATCATAAATAAAAGAATTTCATGTTGTTCTCACGTGAATCCAGCACGTGATTGAGAGTGTTCCTTAGTTTAAGGATAGTAAATTAGGTGAATGGTATTAATTTGTTTTCTTCGTGGGTTATAGTCATTTAACCTGTTTTAATTATGCTAAATTTTAGTATATATATTTATTTATCCTATTTATGTGGTCTTGTAATTTAGTTTTGATTTTGCGATTACTGCTTGATCATACGCAAATGTTTGCCATTTGTTTTATCAAGGTAATTGCAGTAATAAATAATAAAGGTACAGAGAAAAACACACATAATGTGAGGGTACGGTGAGGTGTGCTGGGATAGAAGCAACTCCCCTACGCAGATATAACAGTACACTAGAATTGTACCAAGATATGCGTTACATCTTTAGACGAATATGGAGGTGTACTGTAGACTAACCAACGTCATTAGAATAAGAGGTTTGGGGAAACTCTCTTTAGGCTGATACGCGAAGGCAGTCTATATGATACTGAGATATGACCGTTAGAGAGTTGAGGATGATTTTATGGATACCGAGTCATATAATTATATAAAGTCAGCACAACCAATAGACAGATGAAAGCATTATGACTTAGCTTCTCTGCATACATGTGTGAGCATTGGGCAATGGAACCATATTACAACAGTTCATTGAAGGAAAAGAGTTATCCTGCTGATACGATTCGTCTATTGATCGGTGTTTACACAAAGAGAACTATTGTGTTGTTATGAATTATATTGCTATTTGACTATGGTATTATTAGATTGTTAATAATAATTATTATGTGAATAGGTTATTAGGCAGTTATGAGTTTTAAATTAAGTGGGACAGACAGATGACACCACTTCTCGTTCCTTTCAGGGTAGAACAAGCAGAATAAACTAGCAAAATGTTTGCAACATTTTGAAGGGTAGAGGGGGGTGAGTGCCATATACCTGGATCAGGATATGGATTATAAGACACACTTTGCACGGCATTAGTTCAAAAGAATGATGAGTGCGCAGGACGTTTTGGTGCAAGCGTGAAAGCGTCACAGCAATCGTCACTGAGAGATCAGTTAGATTTGGGCTGCCGTCCTGTTCGGACGCAGCATGTCTTTTGAGCATGGCTAACAGTCAGTTATGCCGCTCTTTGTGTTAATTCAGTGTGTGTGATTTCAAGTGGTTCTTGTGGAGCGATTGGGTTTGTCGACATGTGACAGGAGTCGTCAGATTAAAGTCTGCAAGCTATAAAATCATGTCTTGTAAAGGTTTGTTGCAGTGGCAGTTTCTTGGTTGTCGTTTTATATTTCAAGTATAAGGAGAGATGCATAATGTTTGAATGGACAGAAATGTATTAGTCCTCATGCCCTTAGATGAGTCGTCGATATCACTTCGTGACAGGAGGCATGTTAAAGATTAAACGGTACGTAATTTCTCTGGCTTTGGGCGTGATGTGTGGGTTGTGAAGATTAGTTAATGTACATGTGTAGTCTTGTATGTAGTATTTTTGTCCCCTTTTTGTTCTGAGTCGTAGTGGGGGTGCTTGTTGATTGACTAGATATTTGTAGATCTGGTTTGTTGTTTGGTTTAGTAATTGCTTCGCGTCCTTGAAGTGCGTGTATACATGTCTTGTAGAAAGCGGGTAGTGTTCCAGTATGGTGTGGTGAATTAAGTTGTATTCTTCTAAGGTGTTGCAGTCTGAGTTCTATGTAATAGAGTGCTAGTGGATGCTGTTCAGGTTGATTGAGGATATGTCCTATGTGTTGGATTCTAAACGCTTGTAATTTTGTATGTATGTCTTGTAGTGCTATTTCCCCTTGTCTTTTGTCCTGTATGAGTGTCTTATGTTTGATGCAATAGATTGTGCTGCCAAAGATGAAACGTCTGATATGTTTGTTGATGTCTGTGACTGTCTGTTTAGGAGGGTCTAGCACTGTGAGCTAAATATATTATTTTGGGAATGATGAATGTGTTAACTATGATGCTTCTACCAAATATTGTGGATGTCTTATACCTGTATCTGTGCAGCATGTCTATAATTTTTTTTGTGAGGTTTTGCCATGTCTGTGCGTGCATCTGTCGGGAATAGTTAGGAAATGTTATCCCATATAGTTTGATGTTGTCTGTGGCTGTTAAGTCGGGAGGAAAGTCTGTTTTGTTTCGCCACTTACCGAGACCCATTATGTGTGATTTTTGTATGTTGAATTTTGCCCCACTCCCCTTACCAAACTGTGTACAGGTGTGGAGTATATTTGTAACGGATGTGTTGATGGTGGGAAGAAAGCGGTGTCGTCTGCGTATGCAAGCAACTTCCGCTCTCCTCCGCCTGGTATGAATGTGCCTGTGATGTTGGTGTCTTGTCTGATTGCTTCTAGTAGTGGTTCTAAAACCAGCACATATAGGAGCGGCGACAGATGACATCCTTGTCTCACCGACCTTGTGAGCCGGAAACCCACAGTGAGTGTGTGGTTAACCAACACCTTACTCTCAGGATTCCGGTACAGGATCTCTATCCACCTCCCAAAGTACTGGCCTAAATTGCATTGTGTTAATGTCTTGTGTAGATAGGAGTGGGAAATTCTGTCAAAGACTTTCTCCTGGTCTAGGGACAAAAGAGAGGCCTGACAGTCTTTCTCCTGTGTGTATGTGATGATGTCTCTAATAAAATGTGTATGCTGGTGAATGTTTCTATGTGGTATACCGCATTGTTGGTCTGGGTGTATGAGTGTTGACATAAAAGGTCTCAGTTTGTGGGTCAGTGCTTTACTTAGTATTTCATAGTCTGTGTTGAGTAGAGATATGGGTCTGTAATTTTTCATCTGTGTCTTGTCTGTGTTGTGTTTAGGTATGAGTGTTATGTACGACATGTTGCAACTGTCTGGTAGTTGTTCTTTGTCAAAGGCGTCTTGATATACTTTAAGAAGAAGGCCACCTAAGATAGGAAAGAAATGTTGGTAGAATTCTACAGTCAAGCCGTCCGGTCCTGGTGTCTTGTCTTTGTTCATTTTGCTGAGTGCGTGTGTTATGTCTGCTAGTGTTAGTTCTGTGTCTAGTGTGTCTTTGTCGGCATCTGACAGCTGTTTACTGTATTTTAGAAATTTGTCTTGTGTCTGTGTGTCTGCTGTCTCTGCTGTAAATAGGTGTGTGTAGTATTGATTGAATGCTTCTGTTATTTGCGCGGGTTCTGTTTGTGTGGTGCCTTGCATGTCTATTATTTTGCCTATTTGTCTGCTGTGTTGTACGTTCTGTTCAATTGCTAAATATTGTTTACTGTTCTAAGGAGGGCGCCTAGATATCTGTGTTGTTGGTGCTGCTCTAATTGTTCTTCTAGTGTGTTTAAATGTGGTGCTTTGTTGTCCATCTGTTTTGTTAGTTGTATGGCTGTTTGTATAATTTGTTCTTGTCTTAATCTGTCTTTGTGTATGATGGATGCTGGTTGTTGAGTTCTGCTTCGTATTGTAATTTTCAGTAGGTCCTAGTATTGTCCGATGTTATCAGCCGGTATGTGGTCGGTATATGTGTGTAAAAGTTGTACCATGTATTTCTCATATTCTGTATTCTTTAGAAGTGTGTTATTAAATTTCCAATGTTGTGAACGTTTGTTTATCTGTGTGTTTATGTTGCTTGTACTGATGTGTGCTAATATGGCTTTGTGGTGTGTGTACTGTAATGTCTCTTGTAGGTGCCTAGTGTTTACTATGTGGTGTGTTGCAGGTATATACATCCTATCTAATCTTTTTGCTGTGTGGTGTGTTTTATTTGTGTGGGTTGTTTCTCGCTTATTTGGATGTTTGTGTCTGAATGTGTCTATTAAATTGTGTGCGTCTAAAATGTTTTGCAGTGTTTCTAACCGTATTGTGCTTTCTCCTTCCATTCTCCGAACCTGTGTCTTCATTTCTCCGCCTATTATATCCAATGCCTGTAAGACGCAGTTGAAATCTCCACAGAGTATGATGTTCTGTCCTCTGTATGTGTGTGTGAGTAGTGTGTCTAGTTCTTCATAAAATTGTGGCTGGTAGTTGTATTTGGTGGTACATGTATGTTGACAATGGTATATGTGTCTGAGGTGTTACTTATCTGTGTTATACTGATTCTACCCTGGCTATCCCGATTTGTTTTTAAAATGTTCCACCTATGTGATGCTTGAAGTATTGTGACATGTATGTCATCATCCCTCAGTCTTTTTCAGCAGACGTTGCTAGGATGCGCTACCTGAAAAGTAAAGGCTATTAAAAAGCCCGACGGGAGAATCAACGTAACTAACCTTCGTTTGAATTAAGGCCATTTATTGGCCGCGCCCCGGAAACACAGGCTTAATCGAGACAAAGGCTTGGTAGACAAAGCGGTCTCGTCAATCGCCATGTTTACTTCAAGTTAGCGGGTGACCCATTGTTAATGTGTTAATTAATAGCCACTTATTCTCTGCGTTTTAGGTGAGCATTATATTATATAAAACATAGCATGTTATGTATTAGGATAAATGCTTTGATGCAACTAATATCATGATTGAAGTTGTGTGTGTGAAAATTATGAGAATTGCTTTCATTGAAAAGTTGGTTTGCGTCACGCAGCCTGGACATCGCCATTTTGTCCAGTCAGCCTTCATAAAGCTTGTAATATAATCTTGCTATGAGTCACCCTTCTGAGATTATTTTGTAAGCGTACTGTATTCCTATATGCTTATTTTTCACAACTGGTCTCTGTGTTATAAAGTGTTTTTTTTTTTTCTGAGTGCATATTTTGTATTTCTGCCCTATGAGGGAGAAATATTCCTATCTGTGTACAACATGAATAGTATGTTAGAGAGAGAGATATTCTCGCTTGACTTTTTCATGCACTTAGGAGTTAATCTTTTGTTTACATTGTTGTAAATACACAGAGGTGTGATTGTCTTGTAGTCTTTTTCATAAATGATGTTATGGGATTTTCATGTGGTATCTTCTTCTTTTCGTTCATCCGGAGTGTTTTTTCAGATGTGATTGCGGTGTGTCTGTTATGCGCCCTTGGGCCGAAACCCGTAGGCCAACACATCGACTTTAGCGTGCTTTTTTTTGACCAGGTAGCATTCCTGGGAGACTCTCACTTTTGCGGTGCCATCTGCTACACCGCTGGCCAAGTTGGAACGGTCGAAGACAACGGTCATCCCTCATAGGAAGGCAGGGACAGTATATAGCATTTTCCGCCATCCAAGGTTGCTTCCATGGTTGCAGGGCCGACACATAGCGCCCTGATGCTGGGCTTACCGAGGGAATCGTCACGTCCTGCTCATGGCTGCTTTGATTCCTCACTTCAATATATTGGGCATTTCGTTCCCCCCCCCCCCCCCCCGGGCCGTTCCTGCACAAACCAGACGAGTCTGCAGATGGTATCCACTCAGCGAGTTTTCGGACATGTGCTTGTCCTTGCGCCCTTCAGAGCTGTTCCAGGCACGGCGGACATTCGGAAAACTACCTAGTCAGAACTGTTCCGAGCAAGAGCGGCATTCGGAAACTAGGTAGTCAGAGCTGTTCCTAGCACGAGAGACATTCGGACGAGACATTTCACTCGGACGTAAATGCGTAGTGCCAGTTTTTATTTTGCCACCTGTAGGCCAGCACTTCCGGCTTCGGCGGGCATTTTTTAATGAGGTTAGCCTTCCTCGGGTTTCGAGGCACGTTAGACTTATTGTTGTGATGCCGCCCACATCTCAGCTGGTCAGGATAGAACGGTCAACGACATCATGGTCAACCCTCAAAGGAAGGCAGGGGCAGATCATGGGCATTCTCTCGCTATCCAAGGAGGCTTCCATACTTGCAGAGCCGGCACATATTGCTCTGAGACTGGGTTCACCCGAGGAGTTACCACGTCCTGCTCATGGCTGCTTTAGTTCCTCACTTCCATTTGTTGGGCATCTCGATTGCCACTGGCCGTTCAAGCACACACCAGGATCGGTCAGACTGTGGGCGTCATCCACTCGGTAAGCTTTGCTTTTGACTTCGGACCACGCAATGGGTTCGCTAGCCGTGCGTTCCATTTCGTGTTATTGAGACGTTTTTTCCACTTTTGTCTACACTCTCTATGAGTTAGATACAGACAGTTTTCGTAACCATTCCATTCGACTGGGGCACTTCTCTGACTTTTTTGTACTCGCTCAAGAGGTAGGCTGGTAGGCTACATGTGCTGCCGGCTCAGCACCTTACCTCCGTGCAGCAGTGAACGAGAAACGGCCAGGCCCTCTCTTCCGGGAATCCCTCATATCCCCCAGCTGAGAGCCTTCGAACAAGTATCAGAACTGGGCATGTAGCTTGCACAGTATCTCACCTCTATTTTTCGGAGGGTGGGTATGGGCCCGGCTCTCAGATCCGAGGGTTTGTGGCTTAGAGGCGTTCAGCCTCAACCCTCGACAGAGAGCCTTAGAGTATTGTCCGGACCAAATCTTTTGCCTTCGTGCGCCTGAATTAAATTTGTGACTGCTATCCTCAGTCTAACCTGCAGAGCAGCAGGTTGTATCTCTCTTGGTCTGGTCCCTATCCCATAAGCTGTCCGATATGTAGTTTTTCATCCATCGGCAAGCAAATGGGTTCGATGGGACACGCAAGCTCCCCCACCACGTCAAGGTGGAGACACATCGGGGGAGTCATGTAGTATGATATACATAATCTCAAGTGTATAGGAAAAGATTCCCATGATTTCTCTTTTTTGAGTATTTTACCTTTTATGCTCATGATTGTTACTGCTTAATGCTGTAATAAATGCTGTTATAAGATTGTCATTTGGTATGCTATATCTATATATAATCTCAAGTGAGTAGGAAATGACACCATGCTCTTGTGTTTTTACTTTGAGATGTTGGGTAATGCCCACTAGAGAGTTCATACCATGTTTAGTAAAAGACTTAACAAGTTTTTTTGTTATTCATCATATATATGTATTTTATTATGATGCATTGATATCAGAAGTTTGGGTTGTATTACTAATGTACATCGACCCTGTTTTTTCTTCACTCTACATAGGCGCTAGAGATGCCGGCTGGAGTATTGGAACTGAAGTTACGGTCAACTTATTTGGATTTAGAGGCAGGAAACTGGGTTATCAGCCTACCCCTAATATTCTACAGAGAGTGCTGGTTACTGCCACACACCCTGAACCTGAATGTCAATGCCTGGATAATTAATGGACTGTGACTATGCTGAAGTGGATTCCCTACCTCTGGGAACTTACAGATGGTGTTAATCTTGTCAATGTCTGCAAAGACATGAGGCATGCCTGGCCTAGATGGTTTTCAGCGTATACCCTCTTCTAAAAGTCACCGCCTGATTCCACGTTCAACTGTCATATACCAGAGTCATGGATAGTCTGGGGTTCACCACCATTTACCAGTATGGATTTACCAACTGCTTTTGTGAACTCCCAGCTTCCTTTGAATCTTCTCATCCATCATATCCCAGACATGGACAATCAAGCACTATACTACCTCCCGGTCAATCAAGTCGTATATTCAGCTGAAGAAAGAATAACCTACATCTTAACCCAGAAAAGGGCTGGAATATTCATGCCCAATTCAAGTTAGTTCTGTCAGGAAATACTATGGATTATGTGATGTCCTTCCTCATCCGAAGATGCGGAAAGTTGCTGTGCCTGATCCTAATCGAATCAATCACTTGGACAACTGTTTGTTACACCATGCCAGAACGCTTCAGACTTATAACTGTCTGATATACCAATCCGGAATGCCCCTAGCCCAGTTGCTTAGCAGCTTTGACTTGGTGGATTACAGTAATATTCACTTTGGATTCATATGGATTACTCCTACATGTTTTTCGCTTTGGATATATGATCCGGAAGTGGAAGCTCCGTGTGTGTGTGTGTGTGTGTGTGTGTGTGTGTGTGTGTGTGTGTGTGTGTGTGTGTGTGTGTGCAATCCCCAATTTTCTGAATAGGTGGATATATGCAATGCAGCTGTTTCCTGGATTATAGAGAGTGTGACTATGGCCAGACTTTTTTTTTCTAGTGGATAATGAAGGAGTCATCAACAGACCCATAGGATATTTCTAGAGATAGATTAGATAGATTTTCTTTATCTATTTCTTTGTATGGATTATTCACTTTGTTTGTGTGTAACACATGTATTTGTTGTGAACCTTTTTTGGGGATTTTTGGGGACTTCTGTTATGGTTGTATACTTTGTGTGCATTGCCTGAAATATGATAATTTTTTCATGTATATGTCACCATAATGTAGCCAACAGGGTTTGTCCAATACCCAAATGTTTTCACAATACAGTTGTTTGTTTGTTTGGTTTAACCAAGCCTTGAAGTTACTTCATTGTTAACCTGTTGTTCCAAAATTGATGTTTATAGTCCAGTTATTGTTACTGTTATGTGATACAGTGAGTTATTGTACTGTTTTTGTCTAACAGTGGCTGTTTTCCTCTGTCATGTAATCCAGTTGTGGCGTCTAACATTGGTTGTTGTCCCTTCTGTTGTATAATACTGGGGATGTGCCTGACAGTGGGATACTTGTCATTGTTTATATATATATATATATATATATATATATATATATATATATATATATATATATATATATATATATATATATATATATATATATATATATATATATATATGGGAGAATAAATGTGGGGCGGGGCACTTACACATAGACACACCTACTGGGTAGAGTGATTAGTACTCGAGTGTCTGTGGTAGAACTTCCCGGATCTCCCAGCCTTCTGTGGGAAAATTGCTTCTATATTAGTGTTGAACTTGCACCCTTTTCAGCCTTGTTCAATGCTTGGGGGTTTTACGAGCCAATATATTATTTCCTATAGAGGGCGTGTTTGGGATTTAAACCCCATTCATACTGAATACCCCTAGCGAAACTTGTCCTTATTCTAAATTATTATATTTACCACCCCACAAGTATGGCTGTCCCAGAACCTATGTTTTGACCTGCCAAACTGAAGTGTGCATGTCTTAGTCCTAATTGTGTTGTAATTTGTGCGCCATGTATATCTGAATGAATATTTGTCTCTTGCAGCAGGATGAAATCTGGTTTGTATTTGTGTATGAGTGTGCAAATGTGTTGTTGTTTTGTGCGTATACCAGATATATTTAAACATAGTATGTTTATGTCGTCACCCATCACAAGTATATAAACATAAAGAAATTATATTGCGTGCAAATGACAATAGACATTACTAAAGGAAGTAAAGAAATATGCTGCATATAGCTGTTCAGTGCGTTTTGGACATTCCCGAGTTCTCTTCTTCTTTAGTGTCAGTGGCGATAAATAAAAGTCTTAAGGATGTGTTGTCCTCTTCCTCTGTGTTCTGTCGTTGATCATTTGTCCTTACTGTGGAGCTGTCCGGTTTGTTTACTTTTTTTTTGGTGTGGCAATTGGAGAATCGTCGTCTTCACTATCGCTGTTTTCTGCGTTTTTCTGCATTCTATTGCGCTTCTTGTTATGAATCACTTTAATGAAACCATCTTTGTCTACCTCTTTGTCATTTTTAATGGGCTCCCGTTCATCTGAATTGTTTCCCTTGGTCGGGGTTGGGGATGGGTGTGTATTTGGGGTGGTAGGTGATTTGGATTTGGGTTGGGTTTTGCTGTCTTGTTCCTTTTGTTGATTTGTTCTTTGTGTTGTAATGTCGTTTGTGGCCAAGGTATTGGCGATTTCAGTCTCGAATGGTGTTGTTACTGGCGTGGGCATTAGTGCTGTCTTCGGCGCTGTGGTTTCCACTGTGGTTTCCACTTGTTCTTGTGATTGTGTCGGTGGCTGCTGACTCTTTGCTTCTACCAGCGGTGGAAAATTTTCCACCGTGTTTTCATCAACCTTTGGCCTCGGTCTTCGGCTCAGGCACCTGTTGGCCCAGTGGTCGTCCAGACCACAGTTTGGGCACGTCGTTCTGCGCCCTGGCATCGTGAAGAGGATACGGTGGTTGTTACCGGTTACTCCAGGGATGTTTAACCTAGCATAATGCGGCACTTCTTGAGTTGGGTTGCACAAAGCACCCCACTTCCCCGCACCATATTTCAGTCTGAATACTTCGGCGTCTTTGTCGCCCGTTGCCATTCCGACCAACTCTTTGACTGCCTCGCGGCTCATGGTATTCGGCAACCAGTGGATGGTCACCCGCTCTTTTTCCTTTTCCACGTGCTGGATCTCTATTTCAAGATCGCAGCTCGCGACCTTCAGTTTCAATCCATGTAATTCTTGATATTTTTGGTTGTATGCTACCTGTGTTAAGTTCACAAACCAGCGTGTAGGTATTTCGAAGCGGTAAATGTCCGTTATGCCCCCCGCGGGAACACCAGCTGGGCCCAACAAAGAGCTGGCGATTAGAGTCGGGGTGCATTTTACTGCCGCTCCCGGCCCTGTTACAGACAGCACGAGGGTACCTGAGCTGTGTAGCTTACCGTGTACTGCGCTGGATGTAAAGTTATAAACTGGTTGGTCCATGTTCTCAGGAAACACAGGTCACGTCCAGTTGAAATAAATCACACACACCGCACAATTTCTTCTACACCGCAACAATACTAAATGTTTAAATGTATTCAAAAATAAATATGAGTTTCAAAAAGTCCCCCGGGCATGGGGTATATGTGTTTTTTTTTCCAACGTTTATTTCATACAAAGCAATGTACAAGGTGTAATGTGTGTTTCTTTGTTTGTGTATATTACAGAGCGTTGCCGTTTGTTAGTGTTATGTGTCATATGTGCTAATCAAAACAAGTACATGCATATACAGTTATGATAATATGACCTTTATGGCATAGTGCATGTAAACACACATTCCTCGTTTCATTTCCATCTCCACAAGTGGAATGCATGTTACAAGTGTCCATCTCTCTCTCTCTCTCTCTCTCTCTCTCTCTCTCTCTCTCTCTCTCTCTCTCTCTCTCTCTCTCTCTCACACACACACACACACACACACACACACACACACACACATTCTGTCTTGATCTATCTCTTGCTTTCTGTAGATGATAGTGCATGGATTTTCCGTGATCTAGGGCAATAAACTTTACATTCTCATTCTATTTAAATTGTGTGTTGTGTGTGTGTGGGGGGGGGGGGGGGGTTCCATGTGCGTATATTAATATAAATAACTGTATATCAAACAAAGCAATAATTATATTTACATAGATACCTACACGAATTACCCATACTTGGCTACCCATATACAAATACGATACATGTTGGCCTTTGGTATTCTACAACTATGTATTCGTGCTGGGAAATCGTGTTGAAAATAGGCAAAGGGCAAACCGCTGAACGCAAAAATGCATAGTGACCAGCCCCGCCAACCCCCCAAAAAAC
>JACEFZ010006521.1:0-45000 GCA_014155875.1 Cepaea nemoralis | reverse complement strand
TATAAGGAAATATATTGTAAAAAAAATAAAACACACGCAACATTCTTGGTGTTACTTTTATAAAAGATATTCGCTGATTGGACATTAGTAAACCTATCGACTGTGTCCATCTGGTCATTAACGTCTCGTGGTTACCTGAATTGTACTCACCTCATTATTCCGGAGGTAATGAACGAGGCCAAGGTCAAAACAACATTTTTGACAATAACTCGTGATAGGTTCATGATAATTCCTTGAAATTTACTGAACACAAAACTCTGCGACCATATTATTGAATGCCTATAAACGATTGACGCTTCTCGAATAAATGCAGTTGAAAATTCAATGCGTAAGTATGGCTCATCTCACTAAAGAACAATGACTCATCATCATTGGACATTTACAGGCTGGACAGTCACAGAATGTAGTAGCCAGATAATTTAATGTGGTTAGAAGCACCATTAGTCGCCTTTGGAGGCGATTTCAAGAAACTGGTTCAGTGACATACCGTACGCGCAGTGGAAGACCCAGAATCACAACTGTTGCCGAAGACCGCTTCATACGGCTGCGTCACCTGAGGAATCGATTTGCATCTGCGTCCTCGACAGTTAAGTCAATGCCAGGAGCTCGAATTTCAGATCAAACGGTCAGGAACCGGCTGCACGACTCTGGTCTTTGGGCTAGAAGACCCTACAGAGATTCTGTTCTTACGGACCGGCATCGCCAGAACCAACTGCAGTGGACGAATCAGCATCGTCAATAAAATATTGGTACAAGTTTGCAATTGAAACTGCATTAATGTTGCGATTCATGTTTTGAACAGTATATATTTGTCTAACTGTTTTATGCTTACTTAAATCTTATTTAACAAAACGTAAGCGAGTCTCGTTCAGGTCAACCAACTCCCTATTTTTACTACCCGTTTGTGTGGCTTTACCACAGGAATCACATCTGTGTGTAGGATTCTGTTCTCTTTGTCTACGACACATGAAGCACTCTACGTATACAATTCCCTTTTCTTGCGGGACTCTTTTCTCTAAGTGAAACCCACTTGTTCCCGTGAAACAAAGGTAACCTGTATTAGTGTATGCGGATAATTCCGTAGTTCAAATTCGTGCATTCCAAAGAAAATTCGGGAATGGTGAACTCACTTCACGTAATTCAAAATTGTCTCAGGGGTTTTCCGTATATAGATGTATGTCAGATAAAACATTCGGGCACGATTAGAGACATCGTTCTTTCTATATTCTCTCACTGAAAAGACAGGGTCGTTTCTGACAAGTGGTATTCTAGGCTTCGTCTCTGACAGAAAGACGGCGATCTACAACGAAAGCCTTAGGCTTACTGACATAAAATGGAAGGATACCTCTTTATGCCTAGAACTGACCTCCGCTTCAGAACTGTTACAAGGAGGTCTCCACTTGATGAGAAGACTCACCGACCGGGACATACAACCCCGGCCAGAGAAGAGACGTTATCCACCTACCTCCAGTCTAGTGCCTTGAGGAGGAATACTACAACCTCCAGGTCATCTAGAAACCACACTGACCACCAGATAGACTGCCACGAACATATCCTCCTATATTTCCAGTGGGCTTTGTGATGACATACCAACCGGCCTATTCTCCCCCCGAAACACTCTTCTTTGATTCATAGTGGTTTTTCCATTCATAGAGTCAGTCTCTAATAAATATTCTTTCTTATGTTTCTTCCGCGTTGGTTGTTGGTCTTATTAAGTTTCTGTTGTAGATAGTAGCCCTTGTCTGTCTGTACCCACTTGCCCGAGAACTGTAGTCTGGCGACATAAGCGTAGAAGGCGGACATAATTTTTAACACAATACATCGATAATAACTACAGGGAATGGAGATCCCGCATCCAGCATGTTACATATTACTAGTTTTTCTTTGTAGTTTTTTGTTGCCTAAATTGTTGTCTTGTTATAAACTTACAATGCTAACCATTCCATGTTATGGAATCTTAACTAATTGATACCAGCAAGATGCTGATGTAATTATAAACTTTGGTTACTAATTATAAGATGTTGCAAAGATTGTGAAACATAGTTGGCTGACATGTGTTACATTTTGTACACATTAGTAACATATTGCAAGAAAGTGTGGATATTGTCCTCAAAATTACCTATTTTAAGAAGTTAACAAAGATAGGCAGTTCTGACATTTGTGCATGATGCTACATACATGGTCTGACAAGTCATTAGTTACAAGGAAATTCAGAGATGGCATTCAGAAGTTACGAATTGCAAGATGTTATGAGATTATTAGCCTTATTTATCGATTGTACAATGTTACAGAGATTGTATGCTCTATTCACCAGTTGTACAATGTTACTGAGATTATATGCTCAATTCGCAGGTCTGCATGGCCGAATAGGTAAGAACGCGTGTTCTTAAATATCCGATGTGCTGATGCCGAGATAAGCGGTTCAACCCCTACACCGGACAGCTGGACTAAAATGTTGACCTGTCGTCCTTGACTTGGGGCGTAAATTGCAAGTACCTCTGAAGTCGGAATGGGTTCGCCTGATGGCGAGGGACAATAAATAGTGTGTATGGACTACGCTTGAGTACAAGGCGAGCGAGCGTAAAAGAAAATGCTCTATTCACCAGTTGTGCAATGTTACAGAAGCCGGCTCCGCGATGAAGGTGTTACGTAATCCCGCATACCGCGTTCGAAACACAGCTGTGTTGTTTTTGTATGAAATAGTATAGGTGCAATTTCAAACTACTGAACGTAAACATGCCCAGGAATCACGAACAGCCAAAAAATGCAGTGGTTAACTACTACGTCCGTAAAGGATATTCAACTAACTTTAACAATATCACAGAGATTGTATGCTATATTCACAGTTGTACAATTTTACTGAGATTGCATGCTCTATTCATATTTGTAAAATTTTACTGATATTGAAAGCTCTGTTCACCAGTTAGTAGATGCGGTTGTTACACACAGTGAACAACTAGGGTTATAATTAAATTGTAAAAAGACACCGATTATGGTCGTCACTAGGAAGAACGAAATACCACAATGTAATATACAAGTAGCCGGTCTCACTGGCCGAGGGGTTACACCACTTTCTCCGTAATCCCGTATATCACGCACAGTCTAGTGGCGTGCGAGAACTGGAAGCGGTTCTACCCCCGCTGGTGACTTGTGGGATAACTGAGCCGGCCGCTCAGAAAGCAATGGCAAACTACTGAGTGTAATCTTGCCAAGAAATCAACAGACAGCTGAAAGATGCTTCTGTTGACAGCGATGTCCTGTAAAGGATATGCGAATTAAAAAAAAATATGCAAGTAAATGGGAATATTCTTCAACAAGTGAATAGGTACAATTATCTCGGAACAGTAATAACATCTGATGGGAGATGCCTTGAAGAGATTAGATCAAGAATCGCCATGGCAAAAGTAGCCTTCAGCAAGATGAAAAACATACTGACCAATAAAAAGATGTCAATTGAAACGAGAAAAAGAGTGTTGAGATGCTACATAGAACCTGTACTTTTATATGGATGTGAAGCTTGGACAATGAGCCGTCAGGCTGAGAAACATCTGATGGCTGTAGAAATGTGGTTTCTGAGGGAAATGCAAAGAATACCACGGACAGCCAGAAAGACCAATGAACAGGTCCTTCAAGAAACAAATGAAGATCGTAAACTGATTAGAGACATTAGACGTAGACAGTCACAATTTTTTGGGCATGTTATGAGAAGAAATGATTTGAACTTGGTGACAACTGGTGAAATCGAGGGGAACAGACCAAGGGGAAGACCTAGAAGCAAGTACCTGGATGGCTTGGCCTTGTGGCATGGTCGAGACAGAAACACGGAGCTGATCCACGACTCTGGTGATCTGGAGATGGCAGAACATGACCGCCCGCGCTTACCGGCATGGCACATGATGGATGGGTGAATGGATGGTTCACCAGTTGTACAATGTTACTGAGAGTGTATTCTCTATACACCAGTTGTACCATTAAAATGTTAATGAAATCATAAGCCTCAGTAGACACCTTGTAAGATGCTACGTACACTTCATTCATTACTCGTGCAATGTTTAGATTGTAAACCATAGTCACCGACTGTAAGATGTTTCAGATATGAGAATTTAACTCTCAGTCACCACTCGTACAATGTTTAGATTGTAAACCATAGTCACCGACTGTAAGATGTTTCAGATATGAGAATTTAACTCTCAGTCACCACTCGTACAATGTTTAGATTGTAAACTCCAGTCACCCATTGGAAGATGTTACATAGATTTTAAGCCTTAGTCGCCATAGGCATAGTGTTTAGAATGTAAACTTTAGTCGTCTGTTGTATGATGTTTAGACCTAAATCCGTGTACCCTTGCTAGATAATTTGACGAGACCTCTGAGCATTTTATGGGACCCATTTTACGAGATTGATTTAGAAATATTTACAAATCCCACAAATAGCTGTTGCCAATGGGAGTAACTAACAATAGAGCCAAAACTCCTAAATTCACAGGTTTAAAACCAGGGAGAAACAGCGACACGTATTTCAAGGCAGAAAAAGCAATACGTATTTCACGGAATAAAAATCGAACTATAGAAGTTAAAAGCGTCTTTCGGAAGTAACAACTCGGAAACTTGAAAAATCCATTTTAGAGTTTACTTGAAACTAGAAATAAAATTGTTTTTAGAGTTTATGTGAAATGGTAGCTACAGACTAATGGCGAGTACGCTTTAAATCGAAACTCGCTAAAAGAAATGTTCGTAATACGATAGAGGCTACCGTACGCACGTATTTTGCCTAGTTGTTAGACAGATAAATGTGTCTTTTATTATCGCAGACAGGGAAACAACCAGACACATTAAACAAGGTACCTAAATGTGTTGAACGATGATAGAAGTAATTGGAAATAGATAATAACATAAAATCCGAATAGGGAGTGAACAATGACAGTTGTATACAAACGGCCTATAAACATTCTAGACAAGGTGGTAGAGGAAAGCGAGGAAAATGTGATTACCATTAAACATTTGGCAAAACTAAGTGCATGGTAGTTTTCAACAAAGTAGACATTTCAAGACGCTTAACAAGTAAAATATGTCTTTACACGCATTAAGGCGTACCGAGCATATGTTGGGGAAAGGGAAGGGGGATGGGGGAAAGCTGAGTGGTTTCGAGGTATGGTGTCCGCCTCGAGAACTGGAGGTCCTGGATTCAAGCCCCGGTGAGGGCCGGTTTTTTTAAAGTGGACTTATACTAACAAAATTTCCTCTGGTCTCTGGGTAGTGTACTGTGTATTGTTGCGCACGTAAAAAATCCCGTGCAGTTGGAAATCTGAAAGGAGTAGATTAACGGCGCTGCCCGGATAAAATTTCGAGTTAAAAATCTACCCAAAGTATTTCAGGATCCTCGCCGCTGCTACGGAGTTCATGCACTGAACTGAGATTCTCCGGACTCAGGCTTGAGTTAGTAGTAGAACGAAGCACTTATGAGTTACACCCGTGGGTCCTGATGTTGATCCGTCGACAAAACTAAAAAAAACAACAAACAACCGAGCATATGCTGCAAGACTCATATTGTTATAAATCCATCGGAACTCGTGGGCCCACGGTATAATGCCGGTCACTTTTACTTTCCAACAAATTTCCTGCTAGACATTTTAGATTAGATCTATTTGGGAACCGGTGGGTTACAGACGCAGTTCGTATCACAGCTGCGGCCGATTTAGCAGTACACCGTCTTGAGTTGATAATATGGGTGTCGATCGTTCAGAAAGCAATGGTAAACTACTGAACATAAACTTGCCAGGAGATCACAACAGCATAACAAAATGCTGGGGTTGACTTCGACTTCCTGTAAAGGGTATGAAACTAACAGACACCTGAAAAAGAAGAAGAAGAAGAAGAAGAAGAAGAAGAAGAAGAAGAAGAAGAAGAAGAAGAAGAAGAAGAAGAGAAATAAAAGCAGGAGGAGTAGAAGGAGATTCGCCAACCGTAAACTGTTTTTCCTTTGACTGAAAAGCAGTTACATCCGTGTTTAATTAGACCTTCCAACTTTGACCTCAAGATTTACTGTCTTATCAGATTTTGTAATGGAATGAATGGATTTGTTAAGAATACAGAGGATATGTGATTGTCGAGTTATACGTATTATCACTTCTACCTGCAAATAAGGATAGTCACTGATAAAGTCTTCACGGGAAATCTTATTCTTACAAACTGCAGACTTATTTTGTCTACTATGCCTCATATGTATGCTTGTATATATTTGACAGAGCTTCGATGGAGACACAAAGAGAAAACTGTTAACAAGTTGCTATATTTATCTTTGTTGTGTCATTGTGATGACAGGACAACAATGTACTACTTCTTCATCGAATCGCTCGTCAAGCGCAGAACGTTTCCAATGTAAGAGACACTTGAAATCTCACATCCATCAGAAGACGAGATCGAAAATAGGGGCAATAAGGCAAATCAACTCATTGGACAAATGGCACCAATACTAAAGAACAAACATGTATCAACTACTACTAAGAAAGCACTTTACAACACAATCTTCCTACCAACTCTATGCTACCAATGCCAAACCTGGACAATGACAGAAAAAGAGAAAAGAAAAATCACAACAACAGAAATGAGGTTCCGGAGAAGAATACTCAACGTATCAAGAAGAGGTAAGATCAGAAATGAAGAAATCAGGGCTAAAGTGGGGGTTAAAGCAGCACTAGATATTATTAGAAAGCAGCAAGTCAAATGGTTTGGTCATGCAAGTAGGTTACCCGTCAACAGCATACCACAACAAGCAATGATGTACAGACCAGATGGAAACAGAGGAAGAGGCCGACCACTTAAACGTTGGACGGAGGGAAAAGCAGAGTCCATGAGAATATCGATATATGAAGCCCATAATCGGGCACTCTCACGATGTTTGTTCTTCAACTCGACACCGCAAGGTACAAGAGGAACATGATGAGATGAGATGAGATTAGACATCCATTCCTTCGGCTGTATTCTTGTTTCTCATATATACATATGTATTTATATCATCATCAAGTTCCGTGCCGACTGGCGTAGGCGTTCATGACTCTCCACAGATCTCTGTCTTTGGTTTTGTGGATCAACTCCGCCGTTGATATTCCTCCATGCCACCGTCGCAATCCATCCAGCATGATTTCTCGTGGTCTGCCTCTGCCTCTCTTCCCCTCATGTATTTATATAGCGTGTGATATATTTTCACACGTTGTTCACCGTCAGCTTTTATAAACCTTCCTGCAATGTTTTCACATAATCACGCTGTCCTTTTTGGAAGTTGTTTACTGCCCACTCGACTTCGTCTAGAGTTAATTTTGGCTTTTTCTATGTTTGCATTTCGTTGTTTACAGTTTTGTCTTTACCATGTTTATATTTATATATTTCTCTGCAGTATTCTTTCCTTCGTCGGCGTGATACCGACCACATCACCCACCGAGTGTCGATGGTCTATAAACATGTCTAGCACTTTTTGCCCGATGCGCCTAAAGGAGTGTAAAAGAGACCATTACTTTACTTTACTTTACTTTACTTTACTTTACTTTACTATTCTGCCCATCTATTACGACTTTCCTTTTCACTATACTTTAAATATACGATGAGTCAGGTCTTAGATATGACTGATCTACTGTATAACAATAGACTGTACTACATGTTTTCTGTTAGCGCAGAATGTTGGGCGGCGCTCACCAAACCCGACACCCCACATTAAGACAAAGGTTTCGGGCGGAGGGACACAGTTGGGAGGGTACAAGCCTTATCCTAGTGTGAGGGAATGCTACCTAAAGACTAAGTGCCATGGTAGGGCAGGCCAGGCCTTGGTCTGTAACAAGTCTAGGATGGAAGCTCCGACAGGCAGACAGTTAACAGTTTTCCTTTGCTGATCCCGCGACTTCTGCAGCTTGTCTTGTTCCAGAAGTATTGATGTTACCTTTCCTCTGAAGTAAACTAGACAGGCCGAGAGAGGGATCATGCTGCATGGGCAACACATGGTCTCTAACTTCAGCCCAGGTTTTGTGTTATGGAGAGGTGTAACTCCATTTTACAAACTATCCTCTGTCAAGACGGGCAATTTGCCATTCATTTATACTTTACATATGCAAAAAGATATTTTCCCCAAGGCACGCGCTTCCTGGTAGTTTACATATGCAGTTTCCTTTGACCCCTAAAAACGTTGCCGCCGACATTGGCTGGCCACTGGCCAGATGGCGTGCGATCAAAGTAAAGACAAATCAACTGCATTTTTAAATTAAAATAACAGGTATAATTCTGGATCCATTTGATGGCATGACGAAGAGAAGAGCGAGAACAAGAACTATTTGTGTTTAGGATAGGTCTTGAGGTTCAACTTCCTTGTCGGTGTTGAAGATCGGATGGCATTGATCGCATCTAGAATAATGAAATGGCATTGAGTGACATTAACAAGTCTGGGAATATTTATGCCGAAACTTTAGATGAATGTTTAGCTTTTATTTTAGACATCTCTCCCTCTCTCTCTCTCTCTCTCTCTCTCTCTCTCTCTCTCTCTCTCTCTCTCTCTCTCTCTCTCTCTCTCTCTCTCTCTCTCTCTTTTTCTCTCTCTCTCTTTCTCTCTTTCTCTCTCTCTGTGTCTCTCTGTCTGTCTCTCTGTCTGTTTATCTGTCTGTTTATCTGTCTGTCTGTCTGTCTGTCCTGTCTGTCTGTCTGTCTGTCTGTCTGTCTGTCTCTCTCTCTCTCTCTCTCTCTCTCTCTGTCTGCCTGCCTCCTGCCCGCCCGCCTGTCCGCTGGTCGGTCGGTCCGTCGGTCGGTCCGTGCGTCCGTCCCTACATCTGTCCATTTGTCTATCCCCCGTCTGTCTATGTGTCGATTGATCGGTCGTCGGTCTTCCTGACCGTCTTCACAATTCACCCATGGGCTATCTGGCTCTCAGTCCCTGTGTATGTTGTGTCTGTGTGTCTGTTTGACTCCCTACTGAAAACGCAGCTCTCTCTGTCTTTTAATTCGATAAATCATGAATGTATGCCTATGGCAAGGCGCTGGCGTCATTGTCCACGAGCGACTTCTCCTTACCATATATAGATCACATTGAAGCTTGTCTGCCATCGCGGTAGCACATGTTTCAACCTCTCTTTATTGCCCTCGACTTCCAGGTCAATAAAGCCTAAATTGGGTACCAGGAAATGTTCCGGGAAGTAAAGACGGCCAGCGTTACCTTGACAGAATCACCAAACGAGTGTCGATATGTCTATAGCAATATCACCAAACGAGTGTCGATATGTCTATAAAAATATCACAAAAGAAGTGTCGATCACCAAACGAGTGTCGATATGTCTATAACAATAAAACGGCTAGCACCATCGACCCAGCAAAAGTCATAACATGTTCTTTACATTACACATATAATGCTGAGAACCTCTATTCCAGAAAACGTTGCAACATGAGAAGATAAGCCTCTAGGGCAGAAGTTCCCAAACCACGGCTCGCGGGCCACTTGTGGCCCGCCAGCTGTCAGAAAGTGGCACGCGAGGCCTCTTTCAGTCGAGATTTCAAGAGTTCACAATAGAAGAGGATAATGTTGCTCTCTTCATAAATCCATTCGTATTTCCTGATGCCAAGCTCTGTCAATTACAGCAAAACCTTCAGCACGAAGTAATTAATTTGAAATGCAATTCTGCACTGAGATGTAAATTTCTGGAGCTGCCTGCTTCACCTTCAGCTGATCATATGATTTCATTCTGGCGACTATTGCCTGTCGAACAATTTGAACACTTGCGTTCATTCGCCCAGAGATACATTTGTCGTTTTGGTTCGACTTACAGATGCGAGCAGTCATTTTCCGCAGTGATCGTTATAAAAAAAAACCACTAACGTTCCAGACTTATCGACAGTAACCTAGCTGTGCTTATGACTTTGGGCATGGCAGATTTGTGCCCAGACATTGATAAACTGGCATCTGAACTTAAGTAACTAGTTATGAAGAACAGTTACAATTGTAAATTAATTACATTAATAGCGATTTTCGAAATTGATTTAAGATTTATTGTTAAATGAACTTTTGATTTTAAACCAAACAATGACCGCAGTGTAGTGCTGACACTGACTGCCTTTCAAAGTTTTAGAAGTTTGTTGACGAAAGTTAAGAAAGGTAAGAATGATACTTGCACGACTTTTATAATTTTATAACGCTGTGGCCCGCTTAACTGCCGAAAATAGTAAATATGGCCCTCTGCTTAAAAAGCTTGGGAACCACTGCTCTAGGGTGTCAGCCTCTGTGACCTTTTGAGAGTCATGTCAATTAAACCCTGTAATACGGCTGCCAATGGCGATGAAACGTGACGCAGATACAACTGTAAACTCATGAATATATTACAGGAACATGCAGATACATATCGTTGTCAGCAATGGGCAGATTCGTCTTCTTCTGCCTTTATCACCCACTGGGGCATAGGCCGTTAACCAAACCACACCAGACCGTCCTATCTTTCGCTATCACATGCAGCTCCCTCAATTTCCTCCCATTATTATTCATCTGTTCTGTAATTATCTTCCCCATGTATTTTCAACCCCCACCCATTCATTTGCCTAGAGGGTTCCAGTTAAGAGAACGTCTTTTTATATTGTTCTATCCAGTGCCAGCGTATTTTCCTCACCTCTCTGTAATGTGTTTAGTTCCCTCCATGAGCTTTACTTTGGTGATTTTCTCATGCCATTTTATTTCCACTATTCCGCGCAGACACCAATTAGTAAATGTTCGTAGTTTAACAGTAATTTTTGTAGTTGTTCTCAATGTTTCTGACTCTTACACTGACTCTCACTCAGCGAAATGACCAGGAGTTTTAGTTTGACTAAAACGTTGACTTCTTGTTCTGGATTTGGGGGACGTAAATTACAAGTCACTAAGTTTCCACGGAAGAACCTTCTCCGTGGCTAAAGTGTTACGAATGCGATTCGTAATCCCGTATACTCGGGTTCGAAACACAGCGGTGATGGGTTTTTTATTCGAGAAAGATAAATGAGCCGGTCGTTCAGAAAGCAATGGCAAACACTGAACATAACACTTGCCCAGGAATCACGAACAGCCAAAAAGCTGGGGTTGATGGCTACGTCCTGTGAAGGATATGCAACTAAAAAAAAATTACAAGTATCTCAAAAGTCGGAGTGGGTTCGCCTGATGGCGAGGAACACTAGTAATGGAGAAAGCTAATTCACACGCAAAAATCAACCCAGTGCACTGCAAGGAGTAGCATATATATGGACTACGCTTGAGCAATGGCAAAAAATGTATTATAATGTTATTGTTATTTCAGTATATACACCTTAGAGACATTAGATGTAAAGAGTTAACAGTTTCTGAGCACGTTATGGGGCGAAAGAAACGTCAAAACTTAGTGACAACTAACTAATTAATGGGAAAATAGCAAAGGGAAGACAATGAGATAAATAGCTGGATGGCTTGACACATGGCAAAATGAGGACAAGACCACACATGTGGTCCAAGACTGGTGACCCTGTGCGATGTTGAAACGTGATCGCCCACGCTTATCGCTATTGTCCTGGATGATGATGATGATGATGATGAGTCGACCAGCACGCAATATCGAGAACACATTCTTTTAGATGTTCTCCAAACGACTTAACAATCTCAGTAATTACACGGTGAAAGAACATAATTTCTCAGTCTTTCTGACTCATCTGTTTCACTCAAAGTCTGGGTTACAATTGACCCACACAGGAATTACAGCAGTCATTAAATGAGTGTCGGACTTTCGTAATCAACCATAGTTCACAAGCGACGATGAGAATAATAGTTATTACTGCCGTGATTTAGAGACATATGATTGTTACCGCATATTTTCCTAGGAATTTTACTTTCATACCGACAGACACACAGATCTCTGGTTTAAAAGTTACTTGCAATTTCGTTTAAAAAACGTCGCATATCATCATCATCATTATCATCATACGGTGGTTTGCCTGTTGGTCTGGGTCATCATGCCTCTCCACAAATTGAGATTTCCGTCGGCGTGGATCAGTTCATATATTGACTCCCTTCCCTGCCATGACACAAGACAGTCAAGAATTTTCTCAAGCAGTCTTCCTCTCTATCTCCTTCCACAAATCTTTGCAGTTGCCACATGTTCCAGCTTTTGCGTTCTCCTAATGAGGCCAAAACTTTCTGTTGTTTGTCTTTGCGACTTAGCCTCTCTCAAAACGTATAGATTGATTGCTCATTTTGGCTGTCCAAATAACGCCAGAATTGAATGGTTGTTTGTTATCTTGTAAACAATTCTACGTTCATTAGTTCGACCTTGCTTTCTAAACTGCCGACACTCACACTATTGTGGCAATTAACGTAAATCTGTCTGCTTCCAGATCGACTCCTCCTGAATTCAAACTATGTGTGTCGGGATTCTAAAACTGCATTGACTACACTCAGGCTAAGGACACCGACATGTGCGGGTTCATGGTTCAAATAAAAACAGTATTCAGATTCAGGTTCATGATATTATCGTAACGTTTTTGGTAGAAGGGAGCAGGCTGATGTTACATGTGTTTATGTTCATTAATTTAAGTTGGGTAGGATTTTAGTAGGTGCCTGGCTGTAAGGTGGGCAAGATTGTAGAAAATGCTTGGCTGTAATTATGGCAGGATTGTAGTAGATGCTTGGCTGTAAGGTTGGCAGGATTGTAGTAGATGCTTGGCTGTAATTATGGCAGGATTGTAGTAGATGCTTGGCTGTAATTATGGCAGGATTGTAGTAGATGCTTGGCTGTAATTATGGCAGGATTGTAGTAGATGCTTGGCTGTAAGGTTGACAGGATTGTAGTATATGTCTAACAGTAAGTTGGGCAGGATTGTAGTAGATGGCTGACTGTAAGTTGGACATGATTATAGTAGATGCCTGACTGTAACGTGGGCAGGATTGTTGTAGATGGCTGACTGTAAGGTGGGCAGGATTGTTGTAGATGGCTGACTGTAAGGTGGGCAGGATTGTTGTAGATGGCTGACTGTAAGGTGGGCAGGATTGTTGTAGATGGCTGACTGTAAGGTGGGCAGGATTGTTGTAGATGGCTGACTGTAAGGTGGGCAGGATTGTTGTAGATGGCTGACTGTAAAGTGGGCAGGATTGTTGTAGATGGCTGACTGTAAGGTGGGCAGGATTGTTGTAGATGCCTGACTGTAAAGTGGGCAGGATTGTTGTAGATGGCTGACTGTAAAGTGGGCAGGATTGTTGTAGATGGCTGACTGTAAGGTGGACAGGATTGTTGTAGATGGCTGACTGTAAAGTGGGCAGGATTGTTGTAGATGTCTGACTGTAAAGTGGGCAGGATTGTTGTAGATGTCTGACTGTAAAGTGGGCAGGATTGTTGTAGATGGCTGACTGTAACGTGGGCAGGATTGTTGTAGATGTCTGACTGTAAGGTGGGCAGGATTGTTGTAGATGGCTGACTGTAAAGTGGGCAGGATTGTTGTAGATGGCTGACTGTAAAGTGGGCAGGATTGTTGTAGATGTCTGACTGTAAAGTGGGCAGGATTGTTGTAGATGGCTGACTGTAACGTGGGCAGGATTGTTGTAGATGTCTGACTGTAAGGTGGGCAGGATTGTTGTAGATGGCTGACTGTAAAGTGGGCAGGATTGTTGTAGATGGCTGACTGTAAGGTGGGCAGGATTGTAGTAGATGGCTGACTGTAAGTTGGACATGATTATAGTAGATGCCTGACTGTAACGTGGGCAGGATTGTTGTAGATGGCTGACTGTAAAGTGGGCAGGATTGTAGTAGATGGCTGACTGTAAGTTGGACATGATTATAGTAGATGCCTGACTGTAACGTGGGCAGGATTGTTGTAGATGGCTGACTGTAAAGTGGGCAGGATTGTTGTAGATGTCTGACTGTAAGGTGGGCAGGATTGTTGTAGATGGCTGACTGTAAGGTGGGCAGGATTGTTGTAGATGGCTGACTGTAAAGTGGGCAGGATTGTTGTAGATGGCTGACTGTAACGTGGGCAGGATTGTTGTAGATGTCTGACTGTAAGGTGGGCAGGATTGTTGTAGATGTCTGACTGTAAGGTGGGCAGGATTGTTGTAGATGGCTGACTGTAAAGTGGGCAGGATTGTTGTAGATGGCTGACTGTAACGTGGGCAGGATTGTTGTAGATGTCTGACTGTAAGGTGGGCAGGATTGTTGTAGATGTCTGACTGTAAGGTGGGCAGGATTGTTGTAGATGGCTGACTGTAAGGTGGGCAGGATTGTTGTAGTTGGCTGACTGTAAAGTGGGCAGGATTGTTGTAGATGGCTGACTGTAAGGTGGGCAGGATTGTTGTAGATGGCTGACTGTAAAGTGGGCAGGATTGTTGTAGATGTCTGACTGTAAGGTGGGCAGGATTGTTGTAGATGGCTGACTGTAAGGTGGGCAGGATTGTTGTAGATGGCTGACTGTAAGGTGGGCAGGATTGTAGTAGATGGCTGACTGTAAGGTGGGCAGGATTGTAGTAGATGACTGACTGTAAAGTGGGCAGGATTGTTGTAGATGGCTGACTGTAAAGTGGGCAGGATTGTAGTAGATGGCTGACTGTAAGTTGGACATGATTATAGTAGATGCCTGACTGTAACGTGGGCAGGATTGTTGTAGATGGCTGACTGTAACGTGGGCAGGATTGTTGTAGATGGCTGACTGTAAGTTGGACATGATTATAGTAGATGCCTGACTGTAACGTGGGCAGGATTGTTGTAGATGGCTGACTGTAACGTGGGCAGGATTGTTGTAGATGGCTGACTGTAAAGTGGGCAGGATTGTAGTAGATGGCTGACTGTAAGTTGGACATGATTATAGTAGATGCCTGACTGTAACGTGGGCAGGATTGTTGTAGATGGCTGACTGTAAGGTGGGCAGGATTGTTGTAGATGGCTGACTGTAAGGTGGGCAGGATTGTAGTAGATGTCTGATTGTAAGGTGGGCAGGATTGTAGTAGATGACTGACTGTAAGGTGGGCAGGATTGTTGTAGATGGCTGACTGTAACGTGGGCAGGATTGTTGTAGATGTCTGACTGTAAGGTGGGCAGGATTGTAGTAGATGACTGACTGTAAGGTGGGCAGGATTGTAGTAGATGTCTGATTGTAAGGTGGGCAGGATTGTAGTAGATGACTGACTGTAAGGTGGGCAGGATTGTTGTAGATGGCTGACTGTAAGGTGGGCAGGATTGTTGTAGATGACTGACTGTAAGGTGGGCAGGATTGTAGTAGATGACTGACTGTAAGGTGGGCAGGATTGTAGTAGATGGCTGACTGTAAGGTGGGCAGGATTGTTGTAGATGGCTGACTGTAAGGTGGGCAGGATTGTTGTAGATGGCTGACTGTAAGGTGGGCAGGATTGTTGTAGATGGCTGACTGTAAGGTGGGCAGGATTGTTGTAGATGGCTGACTGTAAGGTGGGCAGGATTGTTGTAGATGGCTGACTGTAAGGTGGGCAGGATTGTTGTAGATGGCTGACTGTAAGGTGGGCAGGATTGTTGTAGATGGCTGACTGTAAGGTGGGCAGGATTGTTGTAGATGGCTGACTGTAAGGTGGGCAGGATTGTAGTAGATGGCTGACTGTAAGGTGGGCAGGATTGTAGTAGATGACTGACTGTAAGGTGGGCAGGATTGTAGTAGATGGCTGACTGTAAGGTGGGCAGGATTGTTGTAGATGGCTGACTGTAAGGTGGGCAGGATTGTTGTAGATGGCTGACTGTAAGGTGGGCAGGATTGTTGTAGATGGCTGACTGTAAAGGTGGGCAGGATTGTTGTAGATGGCTGACTGTAAGGTGGGCAGGATTGTTGTAGATGGCTGACTGTAAGGTGGGCAGGATTGTTGTAGATGGCTGACTGTAAGGTGGGCAGGATTGTAGTAGATGACTGACTGTAAGGTGGGCAGGATTGTAGTAGATGACTGACTGTAAGGTGGGCAGGATTGTAGTAGATGATTGGCTGTAAATTGGGCAGGATTGTAGCAGAAGCCTGACTGTAAGTTAGGGAGGATTATAGTGGATGCCTGGCAGTCGTGGGACTTTTTCCACACAGAGAGAGATCCGATGATCTAATATTGAACATTGTAATATATTTTAGATATTTCGCTCAGTTACGTAGCGTTAGGATTCTAAAAATCATGCCCTGAGCAACATTGTTCACGTGGTTATTGTGGTCTTTTCTCCAATTTCGAACTTCAATTTTCTCTAATATCGAACCAAAAAAAAAAAAAATTATTCAGGGGGAAAAATAGCGATGAAGGGAACTGCTTAACTCACGTCAAAATATCGTTTCGTAGCATTTGTTGAAACCAGTGGGAGTTTATTTAATCATCTATACTTAAACAACTACAGGTAACTAGATGCTTACTCATTGTCGTTTCATTCTGTTTTTATTATTCCTCCCTCATTGTTCATCAGCATGCTTCTATTGTTTTTTGTTTTGCATTGCACCGTTCCGTGTATTTCATTTTATTTTTAGCGTTGATGTCAGATAAATAATTCAATACTCATTATTTTATGAATATGTTAATAAAATGTGCCCTCGCTCTCGCTGTCTGCCTGTATGTTTTAGTTTCTACTCCATTTGTGCAAGAGAAATGTCAATACACAGAGCAGCAATTGTACATCGACACACTACAACTATTGGCACAGACATTAACTTGTACATCGACACACTACAACTATTGGCACAGACATTAACTTGTACATCGACACACTACAACTATTGGGAGGCTTACTCCTTAACAACATAGGGGCTAGACGCTCGCCTGCCATTCCAGCTGTTGTAGGTTTGAATTCGCAACATTGTCGAGAGAAAAAAACACACACAACACCCTGGTCGACGAAAATGGTACCAGGAAATCTCTTGAGAAGTAAACATAGTTGGCATGGTACTGACCACATCACCCATCAAATGCCGACTGTCATAAAAAAAAAAAGAACCAAAAAAAAAACTGTCATTTACTGCCAATATAGTACCGTGCAGTGTATGGCAGGGAGGTGGGGGGGGGGGGGGTGGGGGGTGGGGGTGGGAGGGGTGTATGTATATTGTGCCAGTATAGTACCTGTGCAGTGTATGGCAGGGGGTGGGGGTGGGGGTTTCTTTAACCTGATGAATTAAGGCCGCCTGGCTATTGCAGTCGCCGCGAACTGTGCAGGTTAGAGCTTTCTTTTTACCCCCGACAGAAAAAAAAAAAAACAAAAAAACTCCACACCTTACCTAGGATTCGAACCCAGATCTGCCGAAAGAAAATCAGGCATTCTAGCTACTCGGTCAGCCTACAAACTTGGGTTTACCACCATATACCTATTACGCCGAGTAAACCAGTAAACGGTAATTTACTTTAAATTTTAAAATATTATTTACTACTCCCTTACGTTTTATTTACACTATTACAGGACATTTGAAAGTGTAGGACAGAGACCAACAAGTGATAAGATTAGTTCAAAAAATATCGCCCCATGCTGACAGCTCATTCAGTATCCATTATCTCTGGTGTGTGACCGAGGAGTTTAGGGTGGATATTTCAAGTTACTGAAGATCGTGTAATTTGAAAGCATCAAAAGAAAGATTGTCATTTGAAATAAATATTTGAGTACACGATTCAATAGATTGTTATTTAAAATAAATATTTGAGTACTTGTTTAATTTATATCAACAGTATTAACTAACACTGGTTATCAGTTATCAGTTGGGGTATCTTCATTGCACTCCCGCCCCCCCCCCCCCCCTCCTCCCCCCCAGCACATGCATCAGCGTCCGGTGGCTAATAGTGACAGTTCTGTGTTGGTTGACGAGGCACCTCGTTTTCCCAATGTACCTTTCATGTCTGGCCGTGCCATTTCTTACTCCCAAGTCTTTCATCCCGAACAGCGATGTGGATTCACTGACGTCAAAATCCTCTGTTTTCGACATATCTTTGAGGACGTTAATAACATCGGCACGATCCATGGGCTGGTCATCTACAGGGGGTACAGAGCCAGCCAGTTTATCAGCTCGTTGGGACGTAGAGGTGTTTCCAAGGCACCAGGGCCGGGTTATATACTGGCCAAGACCTATTGACGCGTTCTCGTCGAGCGTCCTGGGCAACATTTCCCTTCGGGGTCCTGGCTAAAGTCAGTAGGATCGCCGATTCCTCCGAAGTCGGAGAGTGTCTGCCTGTACGGCGAGGAACCACCAGTCTGCACACCAATAAGCCAGACATGGGACAACGGATACTCACGCAAAACTCAGGTCCTGTATGACATCACACTGATGTTGGACAACAGGATGCCTTCATCCGACATACAGGACTTCGCGTTGGAGCTCAAGCCAACGAACACAAGCAAGCAAGCAAGCATCAGCTCGTTCATTTCCCTCGGCTCCCGCATGTCCTGGGACGAAGATGAAGATGACTTTATGGACAACAGACCTCCGCAGCGACTCGGTCCACTGTCTACGTACAGATCCAGCTTGGACCTTCCGAATCATGCTCATTGAATCACTTAGTACACACACTGGTAAAAAACTGGTCAAATGAGTCACGTCTGATATGGATTTAATAATCGTGTTGTGTTGACTGGCGGGAGAGATCATGCTTCTTTACATCTTGCTGTCTTCATCAGTACGTATAATCCGTGCATTGACACCTTCCTGTACAATGACAAAGGTATGTAAAGAATTTCTTCCTCTATCTCTTTTTCCACAGATCTTTCCAGTTGTCACAAAATATTTTAGTTTTTGTTTTCTCATAATGTTGAGTTTAGATTATTCATACCACTGCCATTTTATGTACAGACAAGAATAAATCATTATTCCGCGCATAAGAGCAGGACACACACTTTTTGATTGACGAATCAGTTAAATGGACACGTGGAATGGCCACGCAGACAGCAGTTAACATATTCCAAGATTGCCCTGAATACGAAATATTTAGGCAAGACTTCTGGCCAAGAGAAACGACAATGGAAGATACACTTTTGTAGTCACTGAGTGAGCTAAAAAAGACAGCGAAGTTTATACGAGAGACATCAATGCAGATATAGACAATCAATTTCAAACGAACGAAAGAAGCAACAGAAGTGGAGGAATACGCATCTTGGCTTTCCAAGGAATTTCCAGCATTCTTCTGTAAATCCACTTCTCTGAAGCTTCTGTAGATTTTGTGCTTATTTACTGATTGTCCGAGATTCATCGCCATATGTTAAAACTGATTCTACGTGACATGCAAGATTTCTATCAAAGCAGTTAAGGCGGGGAAAATAAAATAATGAATGGATTGTCCGACTGGCGAGATGTCGTCTGCAGTAGAAATATATTCTCGCCCTGAAACTTGTGGTCGTTGGATCAGCGGAACTTCTCAACCAGTAAACGATGCAATAATAATAATAATAATAATAATAATAATAATAATAATAAATGATCCGAACAGGAGCAGGCTATGGGTCTGTGATGCTAAAGGTTCATCACATCTTGTAGCCTCAATGCAGGGAGGAATAGACTTTTCCTCTGTTAGCGGACGACGACCACAGACGTCAAACTCTCGTCCGATGGCGCTCATGACATCATCAAAGTATCCCTAGGACAGAAAAAGCGGTGTCAGAAATAATTAACCTGGTCTGCAGGGCATCATACGCGTTGCTAATTGTATCGCACTCGTTTGTTTGTTTTATTGAATATGTCCTAGAAAAGTATTTCAGTTTATTCTATCCCACATAGTTTTGCTTCAACGTCTTTGTCGTGTCTTTCTGTAGTTGAGTTGAGTTGAGTTGAGATAAGAACCGACATCACTGCACTTAGGACATTCTCATACGTGCTCCGTCGCCTCGTTCAACAGCCAGCGAAGAGTCATGCTACTTAAAAAAGTCGCTTAAGAGTCGACAGGGTTGACTTCATTGCACCGAGTTTTATCCCATATGGCTTTGTCTCTTTCCGCAGCGCTGAAAGCGTCGCACAAAGCACGAACTCCGTAGCTCTAGCGACGACCCTACTAATCGTTCCCAGTGCTATCTGATTTAAAGTTCTCCTGGTCTTCCCTCTCAGTTTTGAGATTCTTCCTGAACCCCTGCCGATCCCCCCGCAATCTCATTCTTTCTACATACGGGTTCTCAATCTGTTCCCCCGCCTTCTCCACCGGGTCCCACAAGCGCACTACCCCCCCCCCCCCCCCTCCATTGTCTAGATGTAAATTAACACCAAGAGGTGTATTCCTTGCCAGCCTATCATCCTGTTCATTCCTCCGCACCCACGCATGGCCAGGGCAAAATACCCTGTGATACAATCTGTGACCTCTGAAGCGACGAGAGCCATTCTATAAGAAACCTTCTTTTCTCCACCTAAGTATACTCTTTGAGTCCGTAATTAATACAATATGTGTTGCAGTAGTCTCCTTTAATTAGCGGTATGGCTCTCATGGTGGAGGTCGTAGCCTCATATGCCAGACTCCTTTTTCAAGACTTCGTCCATTAGCCTTTGTAATGACGCCCGCTGGTTGTGGGATCCGCTAAAGTCAGGCGGGGAGTCTGACGATAGTGCACACTTTACACACGTCCGGGCACTTGTGATTGACAGAAGTACGCGCCCTTACGGTCCGGATGCGTACGAGGCCCTCACATGTGGGACTTGGCTGAACGCCTCTAAACCGGGTCCCTTGAGTTCCAGGATCTGGCCATCACTCGCCATCTGCTCGTGGTGGCGAGGTCTCGGAGGGTTGACGCTGTGCCGCCAGCGTCTGCAGCCTACCTTGTGCCAGACGTATTGGTTAACCATTCCTCTGGAAAACACGAGATTAGGCCGACAGAGGGAACATGTCGTTTGGGCACCACATGTTTGTCTGAAGCTCTGCCCAGGCATTTTGATGGAATATTGGCCACATTCCATCTCACATACTTTGGTCTGTCAAGACTGCAAGGTGCCACTCACCACTCACATTAGGTGTCCAGTATCTGCAAAGCCAGCCTGCTAACACACAAGCACGCCCGGATCCGTAGTTCTCTGTTACAATCTGGACGTGTTTACGCTGACCAAGGAGTTGAGCGTGCTAACTATTGACCTCTCGGACTGCTCATGAATAATTATCAGGCCTACTTTTATCTCGTGGCTGCTTTACGAGTCTGCTTCTTCCGGTCCGGGTTATCGTGTCCGACCTCATTTATTAGCCACGTCTATCTGCTAGATTGATCTCTTGTATCTTAAAACATGACACCGGGAAGCAGTTTTACAACATTCATTTGCTTACAGACAAGTAAAGTAAGAGAAGTAAAGGGCCCTTAATCACGTCTTTAGACATTTTGTTTAAATGATGCCAGAGGAGCGACTGGTCGAGTGGCTAAAAATTCCGGGTTCGATTCATCGATAAGATGTGGATATTTTCTGTCTGAGGCACAAAATAATAAAACCGTAATCTGCATAGTTCGCGGTGCCTGCACTAGCCAGGCGGCCTTAATTCCTCAGGCTAACTAACCTCCACCCCCCCCCCCCCCTTTGTCCTGCACAGCGAGTAGTGGCAGACAAGATACTAGTCCTATAGGATTGATATAACGATATGTAATCGTTGCGCGATGTAGTCGATATTACAATGGTGGCCTTTACTTTCCAGATCATTTTCTGGTACCTAGTTTCGGTTGGATCAAACCCCAGGTCAATATTATTAAAACATATCACCACCTCAATATGGCACATCACGACATTTCAACATTGGCATGACCGCTTCTAAAAACTTCTGGTTTTCGGTTTCGCATACTCCGAACATAATACTCGTAAAACTGATATTCTGTCTGTCGGTCTCAGTGAGCTGTTTTATGGTTAGTGTTTGAATCGGGATCTTAAACTTGACGCTGTCAATACAGTTTGAACGGATCATTATTAACTTATACTAAATGATGACTTATTACATGTGGGGGAACGGAGAGGTACCAGTACCTGTATGGGGTATGCCTGTGCAGTAAAGAGTATTTATTACCAAGGCATGTACCAATAATACTTGTGTACAGTTGTTTGGCTCGCTTCCTGGCCTAGAGGTTAGCGACATTTCTCCGTAATCTCGTATACTCTCGTAAGTAACGTGACGACGGTGAGAATCAGCAGTGGTTCGAATCGCGTCGGTAATCTTACGGGGTATGTGAGCCGGCCGCTCAGAAAGCAATGGCAAACACTGAGCGTAATCTTGCCAAGAAATCAACAATCAGCCGAAAGATGCTGATGTTGACAGCGATGTCCTGTAAAGGATATGCAAACATGTTTTTTACAATTGTTTGAGCTGGCGTTGTGATGAAGGGCTCACGAACGCAATTTGTAATACTTCATACCTCTTTCGAAACACATCTGCGGGCTACTTGGAAGCACAAATCCTTGCGTTAGTTTGCATACAAATGTATGAGTGCCGGTCGTTTAGGAAGCAATGGCAAACTACTGAACGTAAAACTTGCCAAGAAATCACAAACAGTCAACATATACAGTGGTTGAATGGATATGCAACTAACATAACAGTTGTTTGAGAATGTAATATATAATTACACTAGGGGAACTAATGGGCAGATGTGCAGTAGACAACTAACATAACAGTTGTTTGAGAATGTAATATATAATTACACTAGGGGAACTAATGGGCAGATGTGCAGTAGACAACTAACATAACAGTTGTTTGAGAATGTAATATATAATTACACTAGGGGAACTAATGGGCAGATGTAGTGCAGTAGATAACTAACATAACAGTTGTTTGAGAATGTAATATATAATTACACTAGGGGAACTAATGGGCAGATGTGCAGTAGACAACTAACATAACAGTTGTTTGAGAATGTAATATATAATTACACTAGGGGAACTAATGGGCAGATGTGCAGTAGACAACTAACATAACAGTTGTTTGAGAATGTAATATATAATTACACTAGGGGAACTAATGGGCAGATGTGCAGTAGACAACTAACATAACAGTTGTTTGAGAATGTAATATATAATTACACTAGGGGAACTAATGGGCAGATGTGCAGTAGACAACTAACATAACAGTTGTTTGAGAATGTAATATATAATTACACTAGGGGAACTAATGGGCAGATGTGCAGTAGACAACTAACATAACAGTTGTTTGAGAATGTAATATATAATTACACTAGGGGAGCTAATGGGCAGATGTAGTGCAGTAGACAGCACGTACCGGGCCAAGCGGTCATGTGTGTAGCGAAACGCCAGTGGCTCATGTCCTTATGCATTCTTGTATTTTGGGTAAACAGGGGGAAACAGCTTCTGGAGGCTCTCAGTTCTCTTGTTCCCTCAAATATCCATGAAAGATAGTTCTTTGGGTTATCTTCATGCCACAAATCTTACATGGAGTGAGTAGATATATGTCTCTCGTTTCGGGTAAACCCGAGGGAACGCCTTGCGCCAAATGTGCACTGGTGCGGCTGCTAAGAATTAATGGCGGGGCCAACACTTACCGTTGACTTGTTGCAAATTGTCAAAGTTAGTTAAAGATAACGACAGAAGTGCAACATCCTACTGGTGGTGGAGAAAGGTAACCGTAGGCTGTAATAAAGTTGGTACTTATAAATCTCTATTGTTGTAACGACGGAGAGGATATGGCAAAACAGCAGTCTTGCCATGTTGGTAGGGGGTGACCGTTAGCCGATTTGGCTGCGCGTCTTGTTCTTGGCATAGCCGGGGAAGTGAAACGGAACAATATATCTCCCCAGAGGATTTCATTTGTTCTTGGCGTCAGATGAGCTGTTGCTATCTTTCTGTCTACGGTTTGAATTGGGCAGCTTGTCATCTTTCTGTGGAATATCATCATTGGATAGCTATAGTAATCTATGATCTATCTTCTGGAGCCAGAAGAGGCTAGTCACAGGACTATCTCTTTCGTCTGTTACTTGATAGGATGATGTCGGGAAGATAATGGACTTCTCTATCTCATTGAGAGAACCTGCATTCCTCTAAATCTATGTGTTCTGTGAGGCACTACCGGTACCTTGCGGCGACAGCTCAGACAAGAGCGGCGGCCGGGAGGGGTAGTATCTTCTTTCCTATTCTTGCGGGGAATGGGGAACTACACTGCGTGCCATACAACCCCAATACTATACTAGGCACACCACACCACAGGATCGTAGTTGTGAGAAAGGCAGCGTTTGCAAGTGAGAGGGAAGCATGGAAATGATTGTGCCAAATCATAATAAAGGCTTGGTATGAATGTGGAGAGTGTGTCGTGTGGGCAAAAAGACAACAGGACTTCGTCCAGCTGGAGGTCTCCTCAAGCCCGGACGTGGTCAATCCAGGGGCCACCTGACAGGTCAGGCCCAGTAATTCAGGTATGAAATATAGTGTATTTGTGTGATACATGAGTCAGCCCAGTCGCTCAGGTTTTGTTTGTCATCTCCAGGGTCCTCGTCTATGAGAAGTGAATATGTCTTCTAACGGACATTATCACCAGTGCTTCTAGGCTAACGCCAATATGTCCGACGAGGCCAACTCAAGGTTTGGTGTGCTTAACTCTGAGACAGAGGCAAGGTGCAGGTCTTGAGGCAAGGACATTTTGCATAACTGGTGCATTGCCGGTCTTTTCAACAACATACGCCTGAGAGCAGTTGTTGTATGGAGGGAGCCTAAGAGAGATTTTCTGGCTTACCCATTTTATACCAGACATTAAAAGGCACCCATACATTATCCCTCCACGAACACCTCACCGTATCTGCAACCGTAAAGCTTTTCATAGGTCAGGGAAGACCTGGTGCCGAATTAATTCATGTGGCAATGAACAGAAGTCCTCAACACACCAGTCGCTTGGATTCTACAAAAGCCGGTTGAAGCTACAACCCGTTGCTGGAGAAGGAAGGAGATTCAGACATCTTTGGTGAGAAGTGTGTGGACAGATCAGACAGTATCTGAAGTTGGATCTGTGACTGTGGCGACTTGAGGCTCGGTGTCAAAACTTTACCAGTGTAGTGTCTGTGTAGATCTATCTGTTTATCTGCCTTTATGTGTTCCTGTGCTGTTCTTGATTAGGTTAATAAAATTACTTCCAAGTTGTTCTGACGACTGCCATGTTATTTATGTGTCAGCCAGAAGAACACTGCAGGAAATAGGTCCCTAGGTCGAAAGGAAGCGTGACAGTGAGTCCAGGGAAAACGGAGGAGGGTTGGCAGGTAAAGACCTATCCCAGCCAGGGCTATAGAAGATTAATTAAACATTGTGACCGGGCTATTTGGGACCCTCCACGTAGCATGTTACAATTTCTGGGGCACGTCGCGGGATATTTGAAATCCTGGTGGAGTTCTGGCTGATTTAGTGATAGGGGACAGATATCCTTGTTTTCTATCAATAGGTTCTGCCTACCGTGCCTGGCTATTGTCTATACTCTTCCTGACACAGACTGACCGACATACGACGTGTTGTGGTCGTGTAATGTAACTTGTTGTGTAATTGTGAGAAAATTTTATTGGACAATTACCTCGTCCCTTGCCCTCTGAGTTTAAGATGGCATCAGCTGGGTTTAATGTCGCTGACGTACAGGCTACAGGGCGTGAAATGGGTTATGATGGAGCGGAGTTACAGAAATATGTGCAGGAGGTGGAAAGAGACTACAGACAGGCTGTGCGCGAAGCCAAGAGGATTGAGGCGGAGGCTGAGGCTAGGAAGATGGAGGCCGAGCAGGCAGTCAGAGACCATGAGTTCCGTATGAGAGAGCTGGAGCTGAAAGCTCAAACTGCCAAGGAAAGAGACGGTGCAGTGGGAGACACAGTTCTCCCTGACTCAACAACTTCTGGTGACGGTCCATACCAGGCAATGAAGTTTCCATTACTCCCGTTCGATGAGCACAAAGATAAGATCGACCAGTACCTTCACAGATTTCAGTCGATGGCTTTGGCTATGGGATTGGAACGTGGGAAATGGAATTTGAAACTCTCACAGGGCCTGAGGGGGACCGCGTACGAGGTCTATTCTAGGTTGCCACCTGGTATGGAGAATGACTATGAAGCCCTGGAAAAAGCTTTATTGAAAAGGTTCCAGAGGACAGCTCATACTTATCGACAACAGTTCAGAAAGTCGAAGAGAGAGCCAGGAGAGATGTTCGCAGCCTACAGTGTCAGACTGAAGTCTTACCTTTTGAAGTGGATGTCATTAGCTGGATTTGCTAACGACTATGAAAGTTTGGAAGAATTGGTGGTCGTGGACCAAATGAAGAGAATGATGCCTAAGCCATTGCAAACCTTCTTGCTTGAAAATGGGGCAGAAAGGTTAGACCTAGTCAACACGTTGGCGGAAAGGTATGTGCTAGCTCATGGGGATAATGGGGAATTGTCACAACCCAATCCCCGACCACCAGACACATGGTCTGGAAAGAAGAAGAACCCTAAAACAGCTCACACCAAGAAGGAGGATCCTTTCGATAAAGTTCCTATTAAGAAACCCTCTGGTAAGAGTCCACCTGGATCTCCTAAAAGAAAGTGGAGTGAAAAGTGGTGCGCCTATTGCAAATCTCCCACACACAATACGGTTGATTGCCGGCGTAAACAGAAAGACTCTCACTATGCTGCTTGTCTTGTAGAAACCGGGGAAGGGTCTCACAAGGAGGTAGAAGGGAGGGATCTTGGGAACAAAGATTTAGAAAAACCACCAGTAGTAGAAACGGTACTTGTGAACGGTCAACCAGTTGAGTGTCTCTACGACACCGGTCTGCAGTTTGAGGCTGTAATTTCATCACACTTAGTGAGTCCAGAGCAGCTAACCGGAGAATCTATTGAGATTCAAACGGCGACAAAGAGTGCGGTAGCGATGTCTCTTCCAATTGCGAAGGTGGACATCAAATCAAAATATGTTACCGGCACTATACAGGCAGCCGTTCTGCTAGATCCAATCTTCCCAATGATCTTGGGTTGTCGCTACGTCTTTCTAGGGATTCCAACCGAACCCATGTACGTAGGAGCGATGCAAACCAGATCTCAATCGGAGGATGAGCAGACGCCGGCCTTGATCGTGAATCCCTTGCCTGGGGAGTTACGAGCTGCTCAAAGCCAGGATGCTACTTTGCAACCTTGCTTCAACCAGTTGCCAAAAAGTTCTGACCCACCAAGACGGGGTCAGTATTATATGAAGAATCGGTTACTGTACCGGAGAGCCGGAGTGGAGGATCGCCAGCATGGACAGCTGGTAGTTCCTAAGGCTTATCGGGAACAGCTTCTTCATATGGGACACACCATTTCTTTCAGTGGACATATGGGTGTCGGGGCAACTCTCCAGCGCATTTCCTGCCATTACTACTGGCCAGGGATGACTGGAGACGTGCGTAGGGTACGTCAAGTCGTGCCCAGAGTGCCAGCGTGTGGCACCAAAACACTGGACAGCTCCGGTAGTCCTGGGAGACATGCCCAGTATGAACTCTCCTTTCGAGAGAGTTGCCATCGATCTTGTTGGTCCTCTTCCTAGGACTAGGAAGAGGAATAAGTACATTCTCACGATGGTGGATTGCTGTTCCATGTGGGGCGAGGCGATACCTTTGGCCACAATCGACTCTAAGCGAGTGGCTGATGCACTGATGGAGACCTTTACTAGGTTGGGATTTCCCAACCAGATCCTAACGGACAATGGGTCTCAGTTCTGTGGTAAGCTGATGGAAGAAGTCTTTCGTATCTTCCAGACTAACCACATTCACACAAGCCCATACCACCCTCAGTCTAATGGCAAGTAGAGAGGTTTAATGGTACCTTGATGACCATGCTTCGGAAGCTGGCTCAAGAGAAACCAGACAGATGGGATGAGTATATCTCAGCCGCCTTGTTCGCCTATCGGGAGGTTCCCCATGGGTCGACCGGGTTGCCACCAGCCACTCTACTATTCGGGAGGCCAATCAAGGGTCCCTTAGAAGCCTTATTGAGATGTTGGACAGAGGAGGAAACTTCTGAAGAAGCTGTATCCTCTTATAAATACGTCGAAGAGTTAAAGAAAAAACTCCAGACGGGTTGGGCTTTGGCAGCTCAGAATCTGAGGGCGGCCAGGAAGAGACACGCGGCCTACTACAATAGAAGGACGAAAGATAGGTCTCTTAAGGTGGGGGATCGGGTTCTGTTGTTACTTCCAGTAGGTTCCAATAAACTCGAGATTGGTTGGCAGGGGCCGTTCCCGGTGGAAAGGGTTGTGTCCCGCACCAACTATGCCATCCGGATCAGGGGGAAATCCAAAATCTTCCACATTAACCTTCTCAAAAAGTTTGAGAACGATCTGATGGTACTTCTCTCCCACTCATGACTATGGCGGTCGCGATGGAAACTGAATCGGGCGAAGACGCGGATCGGGGTTATCCATTACACCCTGGGGAAACCTATAGGGATGTACATATAAATCCTGATCTGTCGGCTGAAGAAACAGACCGTGTCATCCGGTTGTTAGAGTCCATCAGCAAATTCTTACCGATCGGCCAGGGCGGACAGGGTTGGTCGAGTTTGATGTGACTCTGACTACCCAAGACCCAGTTCGCCAGAAAATATATCCAGTACCCTTTTCGAAAGAGAAGGCCCTGGAAACTGAAATCCAGAAGCTTCTGGACGATGACATCATCACTCCTTCGACTTCTCCTTATAATGCCGGGGTTGTCTTGTTGAGGAAGCCAAGCGGGGAGCACCGCTTATGTATTGATTACAGGCATTTAAACAGTTGTACGACATTCCAAGTTGAGCCGTTACCAAACACAAATCAAACTGTTTGCCAGATTAAATAGGGCAAAGTACTTCTCAAAAATTGATTTAAGCCGGGGATATTATCAGATCCCTGTGAAACCTGAGGTTCGGCCAATGCTCGCTTTCAGTACTCCGAGCGGCCATTACGAATGTAAGGTGATGCCTTTTGGGCTGAGCAATGCGCCCAGTGTGTTCACACGCATGATGAGAAAGTTATTAGACCCTTTAAGGGATCCTTCTGTTGTCTCGTTTATGGATGATATTCTCATCGCGTCTGACAATATGAAAGATCACCTGAAATCCTTGGAAAAGATCTTCATAAGATTGAAAGAGGAGGGGTTAACCGCCCGTCCAGCCAAATGCATGATTGGCTATCAATCCTTGGAATTTCTGGGACACACTATTACCCAGGGGGACTGGTACCGGAAGAAAAGAATATTGAGAAGGTCCGTCTCGCACCCCGTCCTAAATCCAAAAAAGATGTTAGGTCTTTCTTGTCTTTGTGTGGGTTTTACCAGAAATTTATTCCGAGGTTCAACGAAATTGCGGCGCCGTTAACTGAGACCCTGAAGAAAGGATCACCAGATCTTATAGTCTGGACCCCGAGCTGTGAAGAAGCTTATGGGAAGCTGAAACAGGCTTTGGTGGATAGGCCAGTCCTGCAACTCCCAAATTTGGAGAAAACGTTTGTTCTGAGAACCGACGCGAGTAACATAGGGATTGGGGCAACTCTGTTGCAGGAAGGGCGAGATAATCCTTCGGTGCTGTGTCCGGTGGCATATGCCAGTCGAAAACTGTTACCCGCCGAACCGGAATTACTCCACGGTCGAACGGGAATGTCTAGCTCTAGTGTGGGCGGTACAGAAATTTCAACCTTATCTGTATGGAGTCCAGTTTAAAGTACAATCCGACCATCAACCTCTGACGTTCTTGGCAACTTCTAAGAAATTGAACGCGAGGTTAATGAGATGGTCATTGCTCCTACAACCGTATCAGTTCACGGTCGAATACATCCCCGGAAGGGAGAATGTGGGAGCAGATTTCCTATCACGGCATCCTATGGTTGAATGTGAGGGTGGGGTTATTCGAACAGAACCACTGACAGTAGAAAGTCGTCGGGTTCGACTTTCTTAAGAGGGGGCCTATGTAGCGAAACGCCAGTGGCTCATGTCCTTATGCATTCTTGTATTTTGGGTAAACAGGGGGAAACAGCTTCTGGAGGCTCTCAGTTCTCTTGTTCCCTCAAATATCCATGAAAGATAGTTCTTTGGGTTATCTTCATGCCACAAATCTTACATGGAGTGAGTAGATATATGTCTCTCGTTTCGGGTAAACCCGAGGGAACGCCTTGCGCCAAATGTGCACTGGTGCGGCTGCTAAGAATTAATGGCGGGGCCAACACTTACCGTTGACTTGTTGCAAATTGTCAAAGTTAGTTAAAGATAACGACAGAAGTGCAACATCCTACTGGTGGTGGAGAAAGGTAACCGTAGGCTGTAATAAAGTTGGTACTTATAAATCTCTATTGTTGTAACGACGGAGAGGATATGGCAAAACAGCAGTCTTGCCATGTTGGTAGGGGGTGACCGTTAGCCGATTTGGCTGCGCGTCTTGTTCTTGGCATAGCCGGGGAAGTGAAACGGAACAATATATCTCCCCAGAGGATTTCATTTGTTCTTGGCGTCAGATGAGCTGTTGCTATCTTCTGTCTACGGTTTGAATTGGGCAGCTTGTCATCTTTCTGTGGAATATCATCATTGGATAGCTATAGTAATCTATGATCTATCTTCTGGAGCCAGAAGAGGCTAGTCACAGGACTATCTCTTTCGTCTGTTACTTGATAGGATGATGTCGGGAAGATAATGGACTTCTCTATCTCATTGAGAGAACCTGCATTCCTCTAAATCTATGTGTTCTGTGAGGCACTACCGGTACCTTGCGGCGACAGCTCAGACAAGAGCGGCGGCCGGGAGGGGTAGTATCTTCTTTCCTATTCTTGCGGGGAATGGGGAACTACACTGCGTGCCATACAACCCCAATACTATACTAGGCACACCACACCACAGGATCGTAGTTGTGAGAAAGGCAGCGTTTGCAAGTGAGAGGGAAGCATGGAAATGATTGTGCCAAATCATAATAAAGGCTTGGTATGAATGTGGAGAGTGTGTCGTGTGGGCAAAAGACAACAGGACTTCGTCCAGCTGGAGGTCTCCTCAAGCCCGGACGTGGTCAATCCAGGGGCCACCTGACAGGTCAGGCCCAGTAATTCAGGTATGAAATATAGTGTATTTGTGTGATACATGAGTCAGCCCAGTCGCTCAGGTTTTGTTTGTCATCTCCAGGGTCCTCGTCTATGAGAAGTGAATATGTCTTCTAACGGACATTATCACCAGTGCTTCTAGGCTAACGCCAATATGTCCGACGAGGCCAACTCAAGGTTTGGTGTGCTTAACTCTGAGACAGAGGCAAGGTGCAGGTCTTGAGGCAAGGACATTTTGCATAACTGGTGCATTGCCGGTCTTTTCAACAACATACGCCTGAGAGCAGTTGTTGTATGGAGGGAGCCTAAGAGAGATTTTCTGGCTTACCCATTTTATACCAGACATTAAAAGGCACCCATACATTATCCCTCCACGAACACCTCACCGTATCTGCAACCGTAAAGCTTTTCATAGGTCAGGGAAGACCTGGTGCCGAATTAATTCATGTGGCAATGAACAGAAGTCCTCAACACACCAGTCGCTTGGATTCTACAAAAGCCGGTTGAAGTTACAACCCGTTGCTGGAGAAGGAAGGAGATTCAGACATCTTTGGTGAGAAGTGTGTGGACAGATCAGACAGTATCTGAAGTTGGATCTGTGACTGTGGCGACTTGAGGCTCGGTGTCAAAACTTTACCAGTGTAGTGTCTGTGTAGATCTATCTGTTTATCTGCCTTTATGTGTTCCTGTGCTGTTCTTGATTAGGTTAATAAAATTACTTCCAAGTTGTTCTGACGACTGCCATGTTATTTATGTGTCAGCCAGAAGAACACTGCAGGAAATAGGTCCCTAGGTCGAAAGGAAGCGTGACAGTGAGTCCAGGGAAAACGGAGGAGGGTTGGCAGGTAAAGACCTATCCCAGCCAGGGCTATAGAAGATTAATTAAACATTGTGACCGGGCTATTTGGGACCCTCCACGTAGCTTGTTACAATGTGTTAGAATAGTAATCGAAGGGGATTGTTTACAATTGACATGGGTTCACAGATCAACCCAGCCCTAAATGGGTGCCAGGTGATGTTCAAGGAAGCAAACGTGATAGGTGTGATACTGATCACATTACCCATCGAGTACCATACAACGTAAAGCTAACACCAAATACCCGGGACCCAGCTGGTGGTTGTGGCTAGCAAGCTCTCCTGGCCGCCCAGTAAGCGAGCTCTCATCAAACGGAGTTGTTGAACATTGACCTGGACACTCATGTTATTTTCACCAAATTCATCCTTGTTGATTATTTTATGAGCCGAGATTGACTTCAAGGAGGGACTTACAGAATTCCCCACACTTCTGTCTATGAAGATCAGGTGATGGTGTTACACACAGCAAACCCAAACACTGCCCTGCCACGGCTGCAGATATCTGATGATTATCAATAAATTATTGGCAAAGAAATTGGCGGTAGTGGAGATGTGGTTTTTGAGAACAAAGTCGAGAATATGGAGAACAAGGAAGAAACAAAAACTTTGGGATATAAGGAGCTGCAAGTTTTTGAGGACCACACATCAAGTCTTTGAGATCCCACATCAAATGTTTGAAGATCACACATCAAGTGCTTGAGGAACACACATCAAGTGTTTGAGGAACACATATCAAGTCTTTGAGGACCACACATCAAGTGTTTGAGGAATGCACATCGTTTTTGAGGACCACACATCAAGTCTTTGAGGACCACACATCAAGTGTATGAGGACAACACATCAAGTCTTTGAGGACTACACATCAAGTCTTTGAGGACCACACATCAAGTCTTTGAGAACCACACATCAAGTGTTTGAGCACCACACATCAAGTGTATGAAGACTACACATCAAGTGTATGAAGACTACACACCAAGTGTTTGAGCACCACACACCAAGTCTTTGAGATCCCACATCAAATGTTTGAAGATCACACATCAAGTGTTTGAGGAACACACATCAAGTGTTTGAGGAACACACATAAAGTCTTTGAGAACCAGACATCAAGTGTTTGAGGAATGCACATCGTTTTTGAGGACCACACATCAAGTCTTTGAGGACCACACATCAAGTGTATGAGGACAACACATCAAGTCTTTGAGGACTACACATCAAGTCTTTGAGGACCACACATCAAGTCTTTGAGAACCACACACCAAGTGTATGAGGACCACACATCAAGTCTTATGAGGACCACACATCCAAGTCTTTGAGAACCACACACCAAGTCTTTGAGGACCACACACCAAGTGTATGAGGACCACACACCAAGTCTTTGAGAACCACACACCAAGTGTTTGAGGACCACACACCAAGTGTATGAGGACCACACATCAAGTCTTTGAGACCACACATCAAGTCGTTTGAGGACCACACACCAAGTGCTTTGAGGACCACACACCAAGTGTATGAGGACCACACACCAAGTCTTTGAGAACCACACACCAAGTGTTTGAGGACCACACACCAAGTGTATGAGGACCACACATCAAGTCTTTGAGAACCACACACCAAGTGTTTGAGGACCACACACCAAGTGTTTGAGGACCACACACCAAGTGTATGAGGACCACACACCAAGTCTTTGAGAACCACACACCAAGTGTTTGAGGACCACACACCAAGTGTATGAGGACCACACATCAAGTCTTTGAGAACCACACACCAAGTGTTTGAGGACCACACACCAAGTGTTTGAGGACCACACACCAAGTGTATGAGGACCACACATCAAGTCTTTGAGAACCACACACCAAGTGTTTGAGGACCACACACCAAGTGTTTGAGGACCACACACCAAGTCTTTGAGAACCACACACCAAGTGTTTAAGGACTACACACCAAGTCGATAAGAAATAAAAATAAAATTTATGTGACACAAGTTTTTGTTTTTACTTTGCATTCTCTCGCTTTGAATTCAAGCGTAGTTCATACATGCTTCTGGTGAATTGGACTGATGTTTGCGCGTGAATTAGCTTTACTTTATGACCAGTATCCCTCGAAATCAGGCGAACACGCTTCGACTTCCGAATTACTTGTAATTTACTTCCTAAGTAAAGGACGAGAAATCAGAATTTTAGTCCAACTGACCGGTGTAAGGATTGAATCTACTACCTCGACATCAGCAAATCGGAAGTTTAACAGCGACTGCTCTTATCCTTTCGGGAATGCTGACATCGTATGTGACATGTCAATGGAAGGGGAAAAATATAGAAACAAGCTTTAACTGATGAAATACTGGGCAATGGGGAAGAGGAAAACAACGACAGGTTAAACAGCTGATCAACAAGTAATAATACGAACAACATCAACATCTTCAAAATAATAAATAATAGAGAGAACTGGAAAGTCAAGATCGCCGAGGACTAGTTCTGACCAGGCTCTTTAAGAAGAAGAAGAAGAAGAAGAAGAAGAAGAAGAAGAAGAAGAAGAAGAAGAAGAAGAATGAACGAACGAACGAACGAACGAACGAACGAACGAACTTTATTTTCAAAGGGTTAAGAATTGGGCACGCAGGCCCGTCTAACATTCTGCCCTTCTATCACTCTCTTTCATACATTATTTCATTCACACATCATTCAAGGCTAACAGAGAACAGCAACAATATAAAAGATATGCATTATAAAGGCATGGGCAAAATGCGAACATCAAAACTACACGACTCAGTAATATTAGATACTGGTCTGACACTTGTTATTAGCCATGTGGAATATACTGGCCTACTAAAAGGGGACTGGCTGTTGTACTATGGTTTTGTTATTATTATTATTATTTCTATTATTAAGGGGGAAGGTAATACGTACTGAGATAGTGTTCGAATAATTTGCGATTATATGAATAGGGATTGGTGATGTCTTTGATTTCTTGTGGAAGATTGTTCCACAGCTGAGCTGCAGAATACATTAAGACTGTTTTGTATAAGTCAATCCTAGGCTTCGGAATGTGTAATATATTTCAACGTTTACTGTGTCTAGCATTATATTTAAACAATGGCCAAAGATAAATTGGGGCATTCCGATGTAGGATTTTGTGAATTAGCTTAGCTTTATTGAAAAGCAGGCGTTTGCGGAGTAGTAGTAACTGAAGGCGTTTATGCAGGCTAGGATTGTCAGATACATGTTTGCTATAAATTAGATTCATGGCCCGTTTCTGGAGTGAGTAAAGTCGCTTGGTGTTTGAATTAGAACAACTGTCCCAGATTGTAGAGCAGCAGTCAAAATGTGTCTGTATATGAGAAGTATAGAATAGTTTTCTTGTGTCCTCATCAAGGAAGTTTTTAATTTTGGCGAGTTGGCAGACTTTTTTCACTGTTTGTTTAATGAGCGCTTGAACGTGGGAATTAAAGGTTAGGTTTCTATCAAAGATTAGGCCTAATGTTTTGTGCTCAGTTACACTTTCTACTGTCATGTTATCGATGTGAAGTTGAAGTGATGTGTGTGAGCTTAGAGTTTGAAGTCTTTGTCTGGTTGTTAATAACATTGATTTTATTTTAGTGATGTTAATTTGCATACGGTTTGCATAGCCCCACCTTACTACATTATTTAATTCTTGTTGCAAATACGACTCCAGCAAAATACAGTTTTCAGCGTTTGTATACCATGTACAATCGTCTGCAAATAGATCGCAGGACGACGAAAGGTGCAAAGGTAGATCGTTAATATATATGGCAAATAATAGAGGGCCAAGAATAGAGCCTTGCGGTACTCCAATATTGAAGGTAGTGGTTTGAGACAGAGATTTATTATGTGATACTACTTGCTTTCTGTTTGATAGAAAAGATTATATTAGAGTGACTACATTAGGGCCAATTTTCATTGTCTCAAGTTTTTTAATTAAAATAACATGGTCTATCATTTCAAATGCTTTACTGAAATCAATAAACACATTTCCATATAGACTGTTGTTGTTTATATTCTGGTGCCAATTTTCTATCATGTCTGTTAGGGCCGTATGGCAAGAATATTTTGGTCGAAATCCTGATTGGCTGTCAACAATAAGCTTGTTGCGAACTAAATATTGTAATGTTACTTTATGGATGTGTTTTTCTAGTGGCTTAGATAGTGATGATAGTAAGGAAATGGGTCTGTAACTGTTCGGGAGACCATTGTCCAATGAACCAGATTTAAGAAGAGGGTACTTTAGCGATTTTGAGAGCTGATGGAAAGTGGCCTTTGGTGAGACCCTGATTATATACATAGGTTAGTGATATACAGATCACTGGCGCAGCACAACGGAGAATCCGGTTGCTGATTCCATCTAACCCAGATGAGGTTGTGTTTTTTAGGTTACTGAGGTAAGCGAATACTTCAGTGATTGTCATTAGCGGTATGTCGGAAAGAATATCACGGGGGCATCTATTCTCGCAAAACGATGACAGTAAAGATAAGTTGCAAGGAGAATTAGGAATTGAAGCCTTCAACTGGTTACGTCAGTTTGAAAAAAAAATTACTGAATTGGTCGCATGTAATATGATTGGATGGTAAAGAATTTCGGAAGTTATACTTGTTTGTCAAGGTGTTAATTGCCTTCCATATATCCTTGCTATTTGTTTTATCCAGTACTAAGTTCTTAAAGTAATTTTTCTTTTCCCGTCGTATTGTATATTTAACTTTGTTTCTTTGTATGCGCTGAGATCCCGCTTTTTATGTGCTTTATCTCTGTCTCTCATAATTTCAAGAGGCGTCCAGCGGCGCCCAGAAACCAGTATCCATGCATTTCAACAGTCCTGACCACCATGGCGTAGCCGACATACAGGTCACGGCCATCAAATCATGCGCATCCCACGAACGGGATCGGAAGACATTGGAACACCGAATCATCTTCCAGTTGGGCACACTCTCCCCTCACGGCCTTAATGTCCAACACAGCTTCATTTAACTCCCTACCCCACCCCTCCCACCCTTAGCTTACAGTCCACCATCTGGGTACGTGCAGATCCTTTGTATGACATCACATCTTGGCTGATTTACGTTCGGTGTTTTGCCATCCTTTTCTGAACGACCGCCACTCATGCCCCTCTGTGTGTACTAACACTATATAGGTTTCGGCAGCGGTGTTTCGAGCGCTTAACGATAATAGCCAATTGTCATCTGCGTCCGTAACATCTTTGCAGGTCTCAAATTTCACTTTTCCGCACACATGGGCGCGTCTCCACCCCACTCCCCTCCCGTTTGACCTTTGACCCGTGTACCATACATCCGGTCTATTGATCCACTGGCGCCCTACGCGTGTCAGACTTTCCAAGCCAGGACACAGAATTCAGATGAGTACATTTAATTTTAATTAGTTTAATAGTTTAATATTGTCATAGTGTGTTTTCATGTAGTTTTGTGTCGGTTTGTATTTGTATGTCCTGTGCTGACGAAGGCTTTGGCCGCAACGTCCAATTTGTCTCTTGTAGTCGTGTTTTAGTAAAGCTCACAATCTACTTCTCATCTATTTTGGGTGATTCGCTCATAATTTCAAGTATTTCCTGGGTGATCCAAGGTGGCTTGACGTGGTGTTTTACTCGAATTTCCTTGATTGGCACATGTCTATCAAAAACATCAATAAAGGTTTTCATCCAGAATTCCAGAGCATCATCCGGGTCAGGAAGCTGATAAACATTGTCTAGAGGTGAACTGAGCAAGTCCTGTAAAAATGCGTTTTGGTTGAAATTTTTGTAACTTCTATATTTTACGCTTATGTGTTTATGTTTAGGAGTTTTAATTCCTTTTTTAGACCACGAGCAGCATATTGGGTAGTGATCACTCATTGTACAATTGGGTACGGTGCATTCTATGATGTTGTCTGAGCAAATTACATAAATGTGATCTATGACTGTTAAAGATGACTTTGTTACTCTAGTAGCTTGTTGTACTATTTGTTGGAAATTGTATGATGCAATAAAAAGAAGAAGAACTAGAAGAAGAAGAAGAAGAAGAAGAAGAAGAAGAAGAAGAAGAAGAAGAAGAAGAAGAAGAAGAAGAAGAAGAAGAAGAAGAAGAAGAAGAAGAAGAAGAAGAAGAAGAAGAAGCAGCAGCAGCAGCAGCAGCAGCAGCAGCAGCAGCAGCAGAAAAAGAAGAAGAAGAAGAAGAAGAAGAAGAAGAAGAAGAAGAAGAAGAAGAAGAAGAAGAAGAAGAAGAAGAAGAAGAAGAAGAAGAAGAAGAAGAAGAAGACGAAGAAGAAGTTAGCTAGTTAGTTGCATATTCTTTACAGGACGTCGCAGTCAACACCATCATTGTTTGCAAGTTTACATTCAGTAGTTTGCCATTGCTTTCTGAACGACCAGCACCCATGCCATTTCGTAAAATACCAAAGCAAGGTGGTCTGCTGCCAAATCGCCCGCAGCTGTGTTTCGAACGTGGGTATGCGAGATTACGAACTGCGCCCTTGCACCTTCGCTACGGAGCGGGCAGAAGAAGAAGAGGAGAAAGAAGAAGAAGAAGAAGAAGAAGAAGAAGAAGAAGAAGAAGAAGAAGAAGAAGAAGAAGTGGAAGAAGAAAAAGAAGAAGATGACGCAGAAGACTAATAAGAAGAAACGTGGGATTATGCCAGGTGACACCGATGTCGTGCAATGTGCCGACCATTATTATGTATTCTGATTGAGAAAACAAATTAAAAGCTATGAAATATTGTTTAACAATGTGAAGAACACGGCCATTGAATTCAACACAATTAATTAATTTGTTAGAAATTAAGAAAGTAATCTTTTGATAATCCTTAATAATGGAAAATTCATCGGAAATTTGTTTCGCACCGTTGGTGTAAGCTTTTGTAGGCTATTTGATTAGAGAAAATAGTTCCACTCCAGAGGAAATAACAAACTTTAATTAATTGCATTAGGATTAAATGAAGAAGAATACAGAAATATAGAGGCATCCTAAAAAAATAAATATAGTAATTTGATTTTTAGCTCATATAAATTGAGGTTTATTGACAGATGTATGTATTGGGTGTATTCTGTGTGTATGAATGCGTGTATATGTGTATGTGTGAATGCGGTAATTGAGGTTTACTGACAAACGTATGCATGTATGGTGTGTATATGAATGCTTGTATATGTGTGTATGTGGTAACTGAGGTTTACTGGCATACGTATGTATGCATGATGTGTGTATGAATGCGTGTGTATGTATATGGGTGTATGCAGTAACTGACGGTTACTGACAAACGTATGCATGTATAATGCGTGTATGAATGCATGTATAAGCGTATGTGTGTATGTGCGTATGTATGTATATGTATAAGTATATTTGTGTATGTGTTAACATTTGTACGTGTATCTCATGGAGTGATATCATAAGGTGTTGCATAATCCTGCAGTAATATCATAAACAGTGTTAAATATTCCTTTAATATTACTACAAAAGGTGTTCCATAACCGTGCAATCGTATCGTAAATTCATTCATTCAGTAGCATGTCCTTTGCAGAACCTCGCTCCCATAACAACCTTCCGGAAAGCTTCTCGATCACAAACAAGATGTCCCGCGTCTGATACACCCATCTGGAGATCATCCGCCACATCCTGCACCCATCTTCTCTTTGGCCCTCCTCTTCCTCTCTTCCCAGGCATATACCCTTCCATTATTGTTCTCTCCAAACTTTCGTGACGTTTCAAGTGACCAAAATACTTCAATTTTCTTTGTTTTATCGTCTTTAATAGCCATCCCTCCTCAATATTCAACTCTTGAAGTATGGATGCATTTGTTCTTTTCTTTACCCAAGATATTCTTAGAACTCGTCTATAACATTTATATTCAAATGCGTTTATGCGCTGTTCAGCTTGTTTAGTAAGTGTCCATGTCTCACAGGCGTATGTTGCAATGGGAAAGATGCACTGCTCTTAAAAATCTAATTTTTGTAGTTCTGTCTGTCCCACTCCATAATTTATTCATCTGTTTAGTCTTTGAAGAGCAATGGATAGTCGCCGTTTAATTTCTTTCATTGTGTCACCGTTATTGGTAATCAATGACCCAAGATATTCAAAATTTTCCACCACCTCCAATTTTCCCCCATTAATGTATATTTCTTTCTCCATAGTAGTTTTATCTGTATGCATTATCTTTGTTTTTGCTATGTTAAGATATAAGTTGTGATTTTCACTATTCAATTGGGTTGAGGCTATTAGGTTTTCTATGCCATTCTGTGTTGTGGATAGTAATACTGTATCATCAGCATATCGAATCTCTGGTATGTCATGACCGCCGATATTTAGGGCATCATATAGCTCCCTGTTTATATCATCTCTTACATTTCTCATTATATTTTCGGCGTACAGGTTAAACAAATAGGGTGACAGCACGCAGCCCTGACGGACTCCTTGCTTGATGTCAAACCAATCTGATGCCTCGCCATCTATTCTAACTGCTGCTTGTTGGTCTAGATATAGCATTTTTATGAGATTGTACTACATGTGATGGAAGCCCATATTCCTCATGATTTCCCAAAGTTTCTGATGTTGTACACAGTCAAATGCCTTTGAATAATCCACAAAACATGAGAATAGGTTTACATTAAATTCTCTGCACTTCTCTATTATTAAACGCATGTTGAATATGTGATCTCTTGTTCCTCTTCCTTGTCTAAATCCAGCTTGAACCACGTTAATCTCTTCTTCCATTTTCTTACGAAGTCTTCGCATTATGACTTTTCAGTAGAATTTTACTTGCATGACTGATCAGGGCAACAGTTCTATAGTTGGTGCATAATTTCAGGTTGCCCTTTTTTGGTATTGGAATGAAGATAGTTCTCTTCCAATCTTTTGGCCATATACCATATTTCCAAATCTTTGTACATAATGCATGATATATGTGTATGCTTTCTTCTCCTCCCGCTTTAATTAGTTCAGCTGGTATCTCATCACATCCAGGTGATTTACCATTCTTCAGGTTCTTTATAGCCCAAGCAATTTCATCTAATGAGGGTTCAGGTTCTGTCTCTACTGTCATTGGCTCATGTATCTCATTCATATCCTCACTGTCACTCATATCATACATTCCACTGCAGTACTCCTGCCATCTTTCTAGAATTTGTCTAGATTCTGTTAAGGTATTTCCCATCTTGTCACAGATAACATTCAGTTGAGGTTGAACATTTCTTGTCAATAACTTCATTTCTTTGAACATTTCATAATCTCTTCCAGTCCTTATGATATTGCTCTATTCTGGTACAGCAATCTTGTATATATTGATTTTTGTCCTTTCTTGTGTTCTTTCTTATTTCTCGAGTTAAATATTTATACTTCATCCTGCGGTTAATTGATTCTTCTCCTTTCTGTTTCAGCTCTCTTCGTTGTTTTATTAATTCTAACGTGTCTAATGTAATCCATGGCTTAAGTTGCTTTTTCTTGATCGGAATTAGATCTTTGGCTGCAGTTATCAAGATATCTCTAGCTTGTACTGCCAGTTCATCAGGTGTCATTTCTTCTTGTACAGACATCAAGACCCCAAAGCGATTCCTAACTTCTATGTTGTATGCGTCTGGTATGTTTGTGAGATGCCTTGGTCCTCGGGTAAGCTTTTTGAGTTTTAATTTCAGATCTGCTTCTAATAACTGATGATCTGTATCACAGTCTGCACTTCGTAGGGTTTTTGCAGATGTTATGCTTGATCTCCATCTTCTTTGTATTAAAATATAATCTATCTGATTTTTGGTAAAACTGTCTGGAGACTTCCATGTGAAGAGTCTTCTTGGATGTTGTTTAAAAAGTGTGTTGGCTATCGTTAACTCATTTTCTGTGCAAATCGTGTATCGTAAATAGTGTTAAATATTCCCGCAGTAATATCATTAATGGTGAAATATAATCCTACGGTAATGCCATAGATGGTATAATCTTGCGGTAAAATCATAAATCATATTGAGTAATTCTATGGTAATATAACCACCACTATTCACTGTTTAGTTATGTTGAGTTGAGTTGTGTTGAACTAAGAACTGTCATCACTGCATTCAGAACACCTCCATATGCACACCGTCCCCTCGTTGAACAGCTAGCGAAGAGTCACATTACTAATCGTTCCTACCGCTTTCTGATTGAAAGTTCTCCTGGTCTTCCATCTCAGTTTTAGAGATTCTACAAGAATCCCTACCCAATTCCCCGGAATCTCATCCTTTCCACATACTGGTTCTCAGTCTGTTCATCCACCTTCTCCACCTGGTCCCACAGGCACACGACCACCTCTCCCTTGTCCATAAGTAATCTACCACCAATAGGTGCATTCTCTGCCAGCCTATCAGCCTGTTCATTGCCCCGAACTCACGCATGGCCAGGACAAAAAATTCAAACAGTTTTCACAAACTGTGACCCCTGAAGCGATGGCACTGGGGGAGCCTCAGTGGCATAGTAGCTAGACATTCGCCTGCTAACCATTCTACACGAAACATTCCTTTCTCCACCTTACTAAGCATGCTCCTTGAGGCCGTGATGAAAACAACGTGTGTTGCAGTTGTCACCTCTAACCAACGGAATGCCGTTGCGACTGGTTCCACCTCCATTCTCATAGCCTCATATGCCATACTCTCCTTTTTCAAGACTTGTCCATTAGCCTTCGCAATGAAACCCCAACCAATCTGTCTGTTTCTCATGACTGACCCGTCAGTATAGATCACTATATCACCTTGATGGGTAATACTCTGGATCAGTTGTTGCACCTCAAACTCTGTGCGGCCCGATGCCCATTATCTGCACTCACGACCCAGTGCTGCTATTATATTGTGCCAGTCCGTTCTGTCTGTGATTGGTCTAGCTATATCTGCAGTCGCTACAAGATCCATCATCTTCTGAGGTGACAATATCGTAACTGGTGGGGGAAATCCTGCCATTAATGCCACGAGTAAAAGTAAAGGTAAAGGACCCTCATCACGCCTTACAGCTCATTTGGTATATTGTGTTAGACACATATTGTTTATAGACCAATCGCCACTCAATGAGTGATGAGTGTCACGCCTGCTCCCTTTACTTCCCAAACATTCTAGGTACCTAATTTTAGGCTGGGTCGACCTCGGTGCCCAGGTAAATGTTTAAAAATCCGAATTCGTCCAGCTGCGGATGGAACCCATGACCCCCGGGTTAGCAGGCGAATGTCTAGCCACTATGCCACTGAGGCTCCCCCAGTGCCATAAACAGTGTTACCACAATCTTACAATAATTGTAAATAGTGCTAATAAAAGAGCAGTAATGATATGTGGAGTTCCACGATTAACAAATCAAACTAAAGCATAATATATTGTTAGTAATAATGGTACATTGATGAAAGTATCAACACTCAGTGTAAGTTAACCATCATAGTATTTCAAGTAGGAGTACTGTGGTGAAGCATCAAAACTCAGTGTAAGTTAACCATCATAGTATTTCAAGTAGGAGTACTATGGTGAAAACATCAACACTCAGTGTAAGTTAACCATCTCAGTATTTCACATAGGAGTACCGTGGTGAAGAATCAAAACTCAATATAAGTTAACCATTGTAGTATTTCACGTAGGAGTACCGTAGTGAAAATTTCAACACTCAGTGTAAGTTAACCATCATCGTATTTCACGTCGGAGTACCATGGTGGAAGTATAAACACTCAGTGTAAGTTACTCATCAAAGTATACTGCGCATGTGTACCGTGGTGGATGCATGAACCATTATTTGATGTTAACCATCGCATAAACTATTGGGGTTGGAACTCTTCGCTGGCTTCTGAGGATGGGGACGGAGCGCTTATGGGAATGCCCGGAATGCTGTGATGTCGGTTCCTAAATCAATCAATCAATCAATCAAACTATCGCAGTATTTTAAGTACTGAATCATCAGCTCCCACTTTAAGTTAACTAATGCAGTATTTAGTGTCCACCATGCTAAAAGTATTAACACTTAGTGCAACTTCACCATCGCCGTATTTCAGGTAGTGATACCAAGATAGAACAAGGTACATTTAACCATTGCAATATTTGTGGAAGAAAGATATCTAATAGGCGCTTCCAATTGAACATAACATATATTCTTCATGTGAATTTATTTTCAATTACGTAACACCGGGGGGTACAATATGTTCTCGTGTATGTGATTAAGAAAAAGATCTTGTCATTACAATTTAGAAATAGATTTATTATCTGTTGTATAGAACAAATTAAAACATATGACTGTGGATCCCAGACAACCAGTAAACACGGAAGGAAATCCCCAAGTGCCATTGAGATTTGTTTTAGAGAAAGAATGTTGAAACTGCCACGGGTTTGTCCACGAGGTTGATTTATGTGTTTGGTAGGCCAAAGACACAACTCATTCGACTGTGCTGAAATGGGCCTCATGTAGGAAGCAAAGAATTATATCACGCTAACCTGGCTAGCATGTAGTGAAAAGCGACTACGTGGACATGTAGCAAGACTCGCTACTTCAATCTGTGGGAGTCTTGAGTTGCAAAATCCAATTAGTCATCAACAAACCTAGAAAGGGCGAGTCGGCTGAGGAGAATAGGCAGTAAGCAGTAAGCAGCAGCAGCAGTAGCAGCATAACCAGCAGAAGCAGCAGCAACAGCAGCAGCAGCAGCAGCAGAAGAAGAAGAAGAAGAAGAAGAAGAAGAAGAAGAAGAAGAAGAAGAAGAGAGAAAGAAGAAGAAGAAGAAGAAGAAGAAGAAGAAGAAGAAGAAGAAGAAGAAGAGCTGACGAAGAACAAAACAGAAGAAGAAACAAAAGGAGAACAAACGAACGAACGAACGAAACTAACTAACTAACGAACGAACGAACGAACGGACCTTATTTTCAAAGGGTAACAAATTGGGCACGCAGGCCCGTCTTACATTCGGCCCTTACATTCACTCATCTTTCGTTCATCAATAGTGCATAATACATTCACATAGGAAAAAACATTGTCAAATGAATTTTGTAAACATAAAACTAATGCATAGTACCATGTTATGAGACACATCCCCCACCCACCCACACATACCCAATCCACCCACACATCCCTCGACACACCTGTCTGTTGAGGTGTGTCTATGTATGTACGCGTGTTCACGCATATCAGTCCACCCCAGACCTTAAGACTCGCCCTATAATAACACAATGGGGTTTTGGTTAGTACCACCTTCAATCTTACGCGTCTTCCTACCCCGCCCCTTCCTTCTATGTGCTCACTGATCCGTAAGACCCAGCACCGGTATAACAACCATCCTTTTTCTTGA
>JACEFZ010006520.1:0-21511 GCA_014155875.1 Cepaea nemoralis | reverse complement strand
ATTTTTGGGGAAAAATTACAAAAAAAACCAAAAAATGAATAGTCAAAAACAAATGTGTGGGGGAACATAACATGAAAATTAGCACAAGCAAAACAGAGGTAATGACTATAACTAAAGAAGAACAAACAGCAACAATTCACCTAAACGAACATCCCTTGAAACAAGTAAAGAGCTCAAGTACCTAGGAAGTATAATATCATCAAATGGCAGATCAGAAGACGAGATCGAAATAGGTGCAATAAGGCAAATCAACTCATTGGACCAAATGGCACCAATACTAAAGAACAAACATGTATCAATAACTACTAAGAAAGCACTTTACAACACAATCTTCCTACCAACTCTCTGCTACCAATGCCAAACCTGGACAATGACAGAAAAAGAGAAAAGAAAAATCACAACAACAGAAATGAGGTTTCTTGAGAAGAATACTCAACGTATCAAGAAGAGATAAGATCAGAAATGAAGAAATCAGGACTAAAGTAGGGGTTAAAGCTGCTCTAGATTTTATTAGAAAGCAGCAAGTCAAATGGTTTTGGCCATGCAAGTAGGCTACCAGTCAACAGCATGCCACAACAAGCAATGATGTACAGACCAGATGGAAACAGAGGAAGAGGCCGACCACGTAAACGTTGGACTGAGGGAATAACAGAATCCATGGGAATGTCGATATACGAAGCCCATAACCGGGCACTCTCACGAAGTTTATACTTCACCTCGACACCGCAAGGTACAAGAGGAACATGATGAGATGAGATGAGATGAGATGTTGGTGTTCTGAATACATTCTACCCATCTTAGTGTTCTGTATACATTCTACGGATGTTGGTGTTCTGAATACATTCTACCGATGTTGGTGTTCTGAATACATTCTACCCATCTTAGTGTTCTGTATACATTCTACTGATGTTGGTGTACTGAATACATTCTACTGATGTTGGTGTTCTGTATACATTCTACCGATGTTGGTGTTCTGAATACATTCTACTGATGTTGGTGTTCTGAATACATTCTACTGATGTTGGTGTTCTGTATACATTCTACGGATGTTGGTGTTCTGAGTACATTCTACCGATGTTGGTGTTCTGAATACATTCTACCCATCTTAGTGTTCTGAATACATTCTACTGATGTTGGTGTACTGAATACATTCTACTGACGTTGGTGTTCTGAATACATTCTACCCATCTTAGTGTTCTGTATACATTCTACGGATGTTGGTGTTCTGAATACATTCTACCGATGTTGGTGTTCTGAATACATTCTACCCATCTTAGTGTTCTGTATACATTCTACTGATGTTGGTGTACTGAATACATTCTACTGATGTTGGTGTTCTGTATACATTCTACCGATGTTGGTGTTCTGTATACATTCTACTGATGTTGGTGTTCTGTATACATTCTACCGATGTTGGTGTTCTGAATACAGTCTACTGATGTTGATGTTCTAATCTTGCTGGGGTTGATTGCGTCATCATGTAAAGGTTCTGCAACTGACTAATATAGCTATATTAACTGTTCATCTTTCAGTGGGAGATGCAGTTTAAATGGGAACTGATCTTTCTATAATAGGTACTCCTGCACAAAACATTCCTGATCTATTTATTGGACCGGAGAACACAGTATGATCATATGTAAGGGTAGCACTTCCAAGCACATTCTCCAGCTGCTAGGTATGTTTATGCCGGAACTAACAACGTATTACTGTTATCTCAAGCGCGATAGCCCGGGTGTGTATATAGCCTTATTTATTCTGCGAAATGCTTACGGCTGATTCTAAGATTAATACAATGACAGCTCTAACTGACATTCTGCTTTAGAACTACTTGGAAATGTTGATTTTCAAGAACGAAGTCGTTTTTATCTATTACAGATTTTGACATTCTTGTTCCAAAGTCCGAATGATATTCGACTATGTGACCTTTCGGTTATGTTAATTCAATGCTTTTCAATGGAAAATTTGAATAACTTTGGTATCCAGTATGTATTTTAATCTTCAATATCGATCAGGGAGGCAACTAAACATAATTATCTAAAATATCTTGAACCATCAATATGACATGCCCATGTTGAATAATCTCGGATTTTATTGGGTTAGAATGAAGAGCCTTTATAAATTTATGTGTTCGTGGTTCCTGAATCATTTTCTATATGCTGACATATCTTTTCTTGGGAAAGAACCATGTTTAAGTGAAGCACATTTAATTATATCACATATAATGATAGCAGATATAAATGCAGAGGGGGATTAAATGGTTCTCAGAATATTGGGCTATACTGGGAGAATGTATGCAAAGCTATGGGGAAAAAAAGAGCTGCACCCAAAGTTAAACAACAGTTAATCAAAATATAATTTGGGTTCAGGAAAGGCAAAGGTTGAACTGAGGCACAATTTACACTGAAAAAGTATATGAAGAAAAATAATCGAATACAGTGACTAGCACAATACTGTGTATGTAGATCAGGAAAAGGCTTTCTATAGAGTAGACAGATACAGATTGTGGACCATCTTTGAAGACGACGGGATACAAGGATAATTGCTAGAAAACATCATAGCCATGTACCACTCGAGCCGAAGTGCAGTAAGAACACAAGAATGTTTATCAGATATGTTCACAGTCAATACAGGAGTGAGACATCGATGTGTGCTCTCTCGCTTGCTAATTAATATTTATATAGACATAATATCCAATGACGCCAAACCTAGACAGAATAGACTCAGAAAATTGCGAACTCTTTACTTCAGATTAAGCAACAGATTCACCCGCAATAAATGAGCTTTTATTTACAGACGTTCAGTGTCTATTTTACAGCGTCGAGTGCAGACCGCAAAATTATATTAATAAGCTGAGTTCAACACGCAGCAGATACAATAAAAATATAAATACAGCTAAAACTGAAGTAATGCAAGCTAGCAGATCTCCTGGTCCACTAAGTATATTGATAAAAAACACATCTCTAGAACAGGTTAAACAATTCAACTATCTTGGAAGTGAGATCACAGAAGATGGTTTTATAGACAGAGAAATTAAACTTAGATGTCCAAAAGCAAGTGTGTTTATATATCAATTACCACCCATACATATATTTGAAACAACAAGCTGCCATAAGGATTTAAAACGAAATAGGTCAATATCAGCCTATTTAGAGAAGTGTGAGACAGGGATGTGAAATGTCTCCAGATCCTTTTCCCTTAACAGTGAAAATATTTGTAGAAATGTAGATGATATGGAAGAAGTCATCATTGTAGTCGTCACATAAATAACATTAGATATGCGGATGGTACAGTATTGATTGCAAACAATGAGCGGGATCTGCAAGTTAGTAGAAGCGGTTGTTGCACACAGTGCAAACTATGGTTAGAATTAAATTGCAAGAAGACACAGATTATGGTCGTCACTAAGAAGAAGGAAGTACTACAATGTAATAAATAAGTAAATGGAAATATACTTAAACACGTGAATCGGTACAATTATCATAGAACAGTCATAGCATCTGATGGGAGATACTTTGAAGAGATTAGATCAAGAATCGCCGTGGCAAATGTAGCCTTTTTCAAGATGGAAATCATACTGACCAATAAACAGATGTAATGTGCAACGAGAAAATGTGTTCAGGGGATACATAGAGCCAGTTCTTTTGTATGGATGTGAAACTTGGACAATGTGCAGTCAAGCTGAAGAAACATCTAATGGCTACAGAAATGTGGTTTCTGAGGTAAATGCAAAGAATACCATGGACAGACAGAAAAACCAATGACCAAGTACTACAGGAGACAAATGAAAATCGTAAATTGATTAGAGAAATTAGACGTAGATGGTCAAAATTTTTTGGACATGTTATGAGAAGAAATGGATTGGTGAACTTAGTGACAACTGGCAAGATTGAAGGGAACAGACCCAGAGGAAGACCGAGAAGTAAATACCTGGATGGCCACGTGGCATGAACGAGACAGGAACACTGAGCTGATCCACGACTCTGGTGATCGAGTTAAATGGCGAGTCATGACCGCCCACGCTTACCGGCATGGCACTTGATTGATTGATTAGCCTTATTAAAAAGCAGGCGGTTGTAAAGTGGCAGTAACTGCAGACGTTCATGTTTATCATGTTTTTCATCATTAATTAAACGCACTGCTCTTTCCTGGAGTGAATAAAGGCGTTTTATTATTGATTTGGAACATCCATCCCAGATTGTAGAGCAGTAATCAGCATGTGTTTGTATTTGGGAAGTTTGAAATATCTTTCTTGTGTTTTCATCAAGGAAATGTTTAATGTTTGCAAGTTAGTATACTTTTTTGGCTATTTGTTTAACGAGAGCATGAACATGGGAATTAAAAGTTAGATTTCGATCAATGATAAGACCCAGTGCCTTGTGCTCGGTTACACTTTCTACAACAGGTGTGCTACCAATGTGCAGCTGAAGAGTTCTCTGTGAGTTTAGAGTGTGAAGTCTTTGCCTGATTGCTGTTAACATAGATTTTGTTTTAGAAATGTTAATTGTCATGCTGTTTGCATGACTCCAGTTAACTACACTATTTAATTCCTGTTGCAAGGATGATTCTAGCACATTACAATAAATCCCGTTTGTACGATGGCTAGTCAATAAGTAAGTCACACAGTTATGTGGGATGGCAGGTAAATGTAGTTGGTGTTTTCTAGAGGTGTCATTAGGTGACAGCAACATCGAACTTTATATTCCTGTTCGTCAGGTGGCGCTAGGTGTCTCATGCGCATGCACAGCGCATAAACAAAATGGCGACTGTAACTTCGGAGTGTACGACCAAAGAGCAACGTGCTGTTGTGCGTTTATTTTGGGCAAAAGGACTGCCTGCAAAGGCCATTCATAAGGAGATGCTTCCAGTTTATGCTGACAAATATTCTTCCCTTAATGCGGTGCAAAGCTGGGTAGAAAAGTTTTCTCAAGGATGTTCTAAAATTGTTGATGAAATCCAATCTGGTCGTCCTGTTGGGATTGCAACAGAAGCATCCGTGCAGCGGGTGGAGGAGATGATTAGAGGTGACAGGCGAGTAACGATAGTCTCTGTAGCATCTGCAATAGGGCGCTCACATGGTTCAGCATACAGCATAATACATAATCGATTGAAATTTGTTTCATGACAATGCCAGGCCACTACGGCTCGATTAACTCAGGAGAGAATTAACCAGCTAAAGTGGAAAGTTCTGGAACATCCACCTTACAGCCCCAATTTAGCCCCTAGCCATTTCCACCTTTTTGGTCCACTGAAAACCCACCTTAACGGGAAACATTTCGCGAATGACGCCGAAGTTGAATGTGAAGTGAAAACGGGGTTTAGAAAACAGAGCACGCAGTTCTGTGCAGCCGGTTTGGGAGGACTGAAAAAACGATTGGTTAAGTGCATCAATTTTAGTGAAAATTATGTTGAGAAATAAAGGAACAATGTATGTATAACAATAAACTGGTTTCAAGTTGTTATCATATTTAGTTATTTTTCTACAGCCATTTGTGACTTACTTATTTACTTTCCCTCGTATATACAGTACATTCGTCTGCAAATAGATTGCAGGACGACGAAAGATATAAGGGAAGACGATTTATATAAATGGCAAATAACAGAGGGACAAGTATAGACCCATGAGGTACTCCAATATTAATGGTAATGGCTTGAGATAAAGATTTAAAGTGTGATATTACTTGTTTGGAAGGAATCAACATTGGGGGACGTTGCATCAATAACATTAGATATGCAGATGATACAGTATTGATTGCAGACAATGAACAGGATCTGCAACATTTAGTAGATGCGGTTGTTACACACAGTGAACAACTAGGGTTAGAATTAAAATGTAAAAAGACACAGATTATGGTCGTCACTAGGAAGAACGAAATTCCACAATGTAATATACAAGTAAATGGGAATATTCTTCAACAAGTGAATAGGTACAATTATCTCGGAACAGTAATGACATCTGATGGGAGGTGCCTTGAAGAGATTAGAACAAGAATCGCCATGGCAAAAGTAGCCTTTAGCAAGATGAAAAACATACTGACCAAAAAAAAAGATGTCAATTGAAACGAGAAAAAGAGTGTTGAGGTGCTACATAGAACCTGTACTTTTATATGGATGTGAAGCTTGGACAATGAGCAGTCAAGCTAAAAAACATCTGATGGCTGTAGAAATGTGGTTTCTGAGGAAAATGCAAAGAATACCATGGACAGCCAGAAAGACCAATGAACAAGTCCTTCAAGAAACACATGAAGATCGTAAACTGATTAGAGACATTAGACGTAGACAGTCAAAATTTTTTGGGCATGTTATGAGAAGAAATGAATTGGAGAACTTGGTGACAACTGGTAAGATCGACGGGAACAGACCAAGTGGAAGACCTAGAAGCAAATACCTGGATGGCTTGGCCTCGTTGCATGGTCGAGACAGAAACACTGAGGTGATCCACGATTCTGGTGATCGAGTGAGATGGCAGAACATGACCGCCCACGCTTACCGGCATGACACATGATGGATGGATTACTTGTTTTCTGTCTAATACTTCCGGTCCCCAACATGGCGTATAGGCATTTAACCTTTAAGGCCTCTGGAGTGTTTACGCTTGTGGCTACGGTTTGCAATCGCATTTTCCTTATGTTGGACTGGTAGTACATGGTTCCGTCGCCCTACTACTGAGTGAGTGCGTGGCGCAACACTGTGAGTTGTGAAATTCGTGTGGAACGCTTTCACATCTGGCCAATGTTGTTTGTACAGTGAACTGCCTGTTCGGAAAATGTGGCGGCCGGCTGTTGCTGAATTGACTTTTTTGCCTTTTCGGTTCAGGAGTGCATTTTTTCAGGATACTCCTGGGAGTCGTCGCTTTAGCCACGGAGTTCGTGATTTGTGCGGCGCTTTCGGTATGTCGCCCTGCGGAAAGATACCGAGCCATGTGGGATAAAACCCGGGTCAATGAAGTCTGTCTGTTGACTGCTGATTCCATCCACGATGAACCACAATTTTCGTGGAAGACTTTTGTGTTTGCATTCTGGCGGCGGCATTATGCACAGTGCACCTGTGCGGGCTGATAGCTTACCGAGACTCCTGTCTGTTCCATATTTCACATTGGGCAGTGATAAGCATGTTGTGTAATATTCACTGGCACAGGAACGGAGCATAATGGCGACGACCTGTTGCCGTGAAGTTGGAACCGCGACTAACTAACTAACTTTCTGTCTAATAAAAATGATTTTATTAATGTCACAATATTAAAGGTTACTTTCATTATTTCTAGTCTTTTTTTTTTTTAATTAGAATAGCATGATCTATTATAGCGAATTCTTTTCCAGTCTATAAACACCACTCCACATAAAGTATTGTCGTTAATATTTTGATGCCAGTTTTCTATCATGTTTGTTAGGGCCGTATGACAATAATATTTTGGCCGAAACCCTGACTGACTGTCAACTATTAGTTTGTGGTGAACTAAGTGTTGTAGTGTTGTTTTTGTGTATGTGCTTTTCTAGCTGTTTGGATAGTGAGGATAATATGGAAATTGTCCTATAGCTACTCATGAGACTATCGTCCAATGAACCAGTTTTAAATGAGGATACACTTTAGCGATTTTAAAGGCTGATAGAAAGTGACCTTTGGTGAGACATTGATTATATATACAAGTTATTGACTCGCAGATCGCCGGTGCATCGCAGCGAAATATCCGTTTACTGATTCCACCTAGTCCAGACGAGCTATGTTTTTTAAAGGTTACTGAGATGAATAAATGCTTCAGTGGTTGCCATCAGCGGTATGTTGAATGGAATGCCCCTATAGCATTTGTTCTAACAAAATTATGACAATAAAGATATGTCATGAAGAGAATCTGGTATTGCATCCTTAAATTGATTTATGTCGGATTGAAAGAAACTATTAATTTATCACATGTAACCTGAAGGGCAGAGAGGTAGCGAGGCTGCTCATGGTTGCCGGATAGGCCATTTCGACCGTGGTAGAGGAACCCGTAAAAAGTCTCGACCACTTGTACGATACCACCTTGACGGACAAGAACGCAGTACAGCAAATACATATTTACCCATCTGTTTCCGGGTGGGAGGCAACGGTGAGCTGTCTGTGTGCTATCAAGAAAAGAAGTCTGATAGGAAAATTCAAGATCTGAGGTCTTCAATACATGCTGATTCCATAAGGCCTATGACCTTTACATATATACAAGGTGTGCACGAACGCGGTGGAGGCCATATAGATTAAGATATGCAAGTGAATAAAGAAATAGATTAGAGCGTCAACAGGTCTGTTGAGGGCAGCACTATACTGCAAAATAGCAAAGCTCGTCCTTCCGTTCAAGTGCCTCTTGGAGGACAACACAGTCGCAAAAGCAGACTCGCGAGTCTGCGGATAAAACAGTCAGCAGCTCCCAACCCGCGCTCAAAACGTGAAGGAAGTGGCAAGTCAGCAGCGCAGTCGAAGCTGCCCAAGCATCTCTAAAACTGAAGGAAGTCATTTGATACACCCAGTCGGATAGACGGGTTCGGGCTCGATGACAGAGCTCAGCTGTGGTCAAAGGCGATGGCCAGGGAACGCAGAGATATAGTGGTTCACATGATCGTTGAAGAAGAGGAAGAAAAGAGGGTTCAAATGGCTGCCCAACAGTCGCAGCAGGGCCAATGGATGTCATAGGAAGGGGCACTACAAAAGTCCCTGACATGGAATGAGATCTGGCGCATGGCACCACTGCGAAGTAGTTTCGTCGTCCGATCACTCTACGATGTCCTGCCATCAGCTGCCAACCTGGTGAAGTGTGGTAAATCCACGACCCGTCATGTCTCCTCTGTTAAAGGAAAGTCCTAACACTAGATAGAGCATATGCTGTCTGCATGCAAAGTAGCTCTTTGCCATTGCTGATTCACATGGCGCCACAACAAATTGCTCATTGAGCTGGTGACCATAGTGGATGATAGCCGTGGGAAGTGGGCAAACAGAGGGGCCAGTTTAAAGATTGAGCACAACTGGCAACGCTGATCGTATTGCGGTACGAACATTGGATCTGAGGCCAGTGACGGGTCGATGGGGATTTACTTCGTCAGAGCTAGGCAACAGCGTGGAAACCAGGAAAACTCCAGCAGACTTACTGTCCATCCACAATGGCGCGGGCGACAAGGAGTTGGCTGTTGGCCTGAACGGTTGTGGCCGGTAACAGGCAGTGATCCAACAGTTTCTATTGAGACATGACATTGTACTTTACTCCTCGTCAGCTCAACAGCTAACGCTGACCGAGCTGTTCGAGTTGAGAATTAAGGAGCAGCAACATGTACAGGATGAGGAAGTACATTGATATGGTCGCAAGCCTGAAAAGGAAGGATAAATTGTCAGGCTATTCGCCGCAAAGACAGAAGCAAGCGGTCTAATCTCCCACTCCGTGTATGATGTACTTAGGCAGCTGGACATTAAATGACAGCAAGAACCCGAACACATAAACAACTTGACGAGGCAGCCGAAAGGACCTCGTGCTGGCTATGGAACAATCGGAATCTTGAGTGGGACAAGTCATTGCAGTGATATGGTTCATGTTTATGTCTGTAAATTGCATTACAGTCAAAGTGTAACATCGAAACTAGCCAATCTCACAGCTAAGATCTAGAACTTGCATTGGTTCGTGTCGACTCTGTAGCCATCCCTCCAAACGAGGACAATGCATTTGAGAATTGGACTCTGCGATGTGGTCGAAGCACCACGTTGCCGCAGTAGCCGAAATCAATTAAATGTCGGCCGAAGTTCAACCTCTAGCCATTGGTGGTGTTAGTCGTCTTGCTAGGGAATCACTCCGCAACAGATACGGGGTGGTGGTCAAGGAGCCCAAACCCACAGCCAAGTAGCCCAGAGGAAGAACTGGCTTCCTGGAGATGAGCGGCGTCCCCGAGTGAGGCTCAGTGAACCACGAATGGTGTACGAAGAAGGAACATTACAGCAATGACATATGCCGGTGCATAGCGAACTTCTGGCGTGGAGGCGAGAGGTAAACGACCAGAGAAGAAGCTAACTTCCGACAGCCACTGAGACGTCCTGTAATGGATACGCAACTAGCAAGTCAAGGACGAGAAGTCAACATTTAGGCTCATTTGCTAGGATGTGTGAGGGAACAAAACCCTGATGCACGATGTCCTCCTCCCCTGTCAGATTCTCACCCATAGTTGCAACGCGTCGTCTTTACAACGCCAGGCAAATGCAACCGGGCTCAACTCTGAGCGGTGTTAAACACGCTAGTTACAACGCGGCGTCTTCGACGACGCCAGGGAAGTCCAGCCAGGCTCAACTCTGAGCAACGCTAAGCCCGTTGCTGGTCAGTCGGGACACAGCGTGAAACTTGTGGTTCATGCAGGGGGATTCTACTCCGACTGACGAGAATGCTGAACGGCTCGGCAGACAGGTTTGAGACGTCGTATCGGACAGACTGTTTGAATGGGGCTTGAAAATGAATTGAATGTTTGAGCGTGAATCGATAGCTAGCCTGTACGAGTGTAGGAGACTGAACGCCTGTGTTATTGACTTGTAAGTGTATTGCATTTATTTATTGATTGATTGCATGTATTGATTATATGATGTCATCGCGAATTGTGATTGCACGATACATGCATTGATTCTGAAGTGTGCGTTGCGAGAATAAAGTGTTTGAATTGTTGGTACCGTGTGTCACGTTGAGTTATTTAGTGACAGTATTTAGTATCTCACTTGTCAGCCAACGAGCCTGAGATATTGCCTAGCGCAAGATCATGACAAGTGCGAACGTGGAGTCTACGTCCATCTTGAACCGTTTGTGTAAAATAAGTGCGAACGTGGGGTCTACGTCCAGCTTGAACCGTTTGTGTGAAATAAGTGCGAACGTGATGGCATCCATCTTGAAAGTTATTGTAAAATAGGTGTGAACGGTAGTGAGTGTAAGCGGAAAGTTTGGAAAGGTTGGAAAGTGAGTTGTTGATTGCGGTGAAAAGACGACAGAACGACTAACAAATATACTGGACTACATACAAACCTGTAAAACTTAGTTGACATCGCATACACCACACTTTTGTACTCGTCCTAATTTCCCTTGTTCCAAAAACAACAGGTTGTTTTGTGTCACCCGAACCCGTTGATTGTAACACCCAATTGAAGCAAATTCCATTGTGTTTGCGGGCAGTAACGAACAGCCATTGTCCGAAACAGATTTCAAGAAACACTTGAGTATAAATTTTTCTTCTTAATATTTTTGTAATCAGGTCAAAGCATAAGCTGTACTAGTACATCTTGTATAAAGCATTGAATTTGAATTACTAACACATAATTAACTTTGCGTGTATTCATTTCATCGGACATATTTCATCATGTCTAGTTTAAATGACTTCATCGAAATAGGTTTAAAGATGAACCTTGCTGGTGAGGAATTGAAGAACTAAGTGATAGAAAGTATGCAGAACATCTCCTATTACAGGAAAAAGCAATAGAACGTGAGGATAGAGCTGCTGAAAGGGCTTTAAGACAGGCAGAATTAGATGCCAAAAAGGCAGAATCAGATACTGCTGTGAAACTTAAGCAGACAGAAACTGAAGCAGAAATAAGAAAAGCTGAAATTTCTGCTCAGAGTAAGCGAGAAGAGCGTGAAATGCAGCTGAAAATTGAACAGCTGAAAGCTGAATCATCAACAGAGAAGGATGTTAGAAAGTCTGACAGATTAGACAAAGAAAATCAGTACAAGAAGAACCAAGGGATAGTGAAAAGTTTCACCATGGGCGACTGCATAGCAGCCTTCACCCAAATCTTTGAATGCATTATGGAGCATTATCAGATCCCAGACACTGAATAGAACATTATATATATGAGAAGTCTTTCTGGGGAACCTCTGAAAGTGATAGAGACTATTCCCAAAGATCTTAGGAAAGATTATCATTATATTAAGTCTAAAATCATGTCTCATTTCCTGTTAGATGAAGCAGGCTACAGAGAACAGTTTAGTAAAGTGTCACCTAAACCAACACAAACGTTCTCTGGCTATGTTTCAGTAGTACAGGATATTTTTACAAAGTGGCTGTCAGCAGCCAAAGTGAATGATAGTTTTGAAAGACTGAAAGATCTCATCCTTAGAGATAAAATTATCACATCTCTACCAGCATCATTTTCGAAATTCCTTTTAGAATGTGAGTGTGAGAGTGTGCAACAGATTGAAAAACGTGGGTCAGCTTATTTTACAGCCAACAAACACTGTTTCACTAGTGGATTGACTAGCACAGACTTTGTAGCAGCAGCTACATATGACAGATCAAAGTCAGTGCCCTACAGTAAACAGAAACCCTATAAGCAATCTGCTGAGAAATACTATTGATTGATTGATTGATTGATTTAGGAACCGACATCACAGCACTCGGGACATTCCCATAAGCGCTCCGCCTCCATCCCCAGCAGCCAGCGAAGAGTTCCAACACTAATAGTTCCAGTAGCAATCTGATTATATGTCCGTCTCGCCTTTCCTCCGAGCGCCGAGCGCCGGCCAGATCCCCTCGTCACACCTCGTTGTCTCATTCTTACCGACCATGGTGCTCCATCTGCTCCTCCGAGGAGTACACGTGCTCCCACAAGGCCGCAACCACGCCTGCACTGTCATGCATCAACACTCCACCAAATCCCGCCGAGCCAGCCAATCTGTCCGCCCGTTCATTCCCCAGCACACCGGCATGCCCAGGAGAAAAGATCCAGGTGATGCTTACTACCCGTGACCTCCGAAGCGAAGCAAGCCACTCTGCACGAAGCCTACCCGCTCTCACCCTTCTCAGCATGCCCTCAGAGTCAGCCACAATCACAATGTGTGTATGTATCGCGTTTTCCATCCAGCGGAAAGCTGCACCTACCGCTTCCACCTCCATTCTCAAGCCAGATGCAGTGTTATCATACGCCAGGCTCTCCCGCACCAAACGCCGACCATCAGCTTTCGCCAAGAACCCCCAGGCACCCCTCCCACCTCTCAACACCGACCCATCCGTGTAGACAATCACACCACCTGGGCGAGAATTCTCCTGAATCAGTTGCTGAATCTCCACCTCCGTGGCCCCCGCTGGCCACTCCCTGCACTTCCGGCTCAATGTTACTACAACTACTATAAGAGAAATACTATAAGTGCAGACATTGCGATTTACCACACAATGAAAATGATATGTGTGATAAACATCCAGGGTACACCACCTACTTGCAGAATTACATAAATAAGCAAGATAGGGAAAGAAGGAGCTATAAACTTTTAACCAAATGCTTCCTTTGCAAAGCCTATGGCCACTGGCGCGACTCTTGTAAAGGCAAGCAAATGACTAGTAAGGCTAATGAAGCCATGTTTGATAGCTCTTCCTCAGATGAGGAAATGGTTAAAAATCATCCTGTAAATGCTGCAAATTATATTGATGTATTTCACCTTGAAAAATGTACCATCTGTGATCGTTTTCATGAGGATGGCGTTTTAACATGCCGCCATTCCATACCTGTTACCAATGAGGAGGCCAACCTAGTCATTAACTCCAAAGGTAAATTAAACATCCACCAGGGGTATGTTAATGGTAAAGCTGCCACCGTCTTACGGGACAGCGGCAGTACCTTATTGGTCTAAAGAGGGACTATATCTCACCTTCAGAGTATACTGGTAAACATGTTACATGCAGAACTTTCTCAGGTAACATCGAGAAATACCCTCTTGCATGGGCATATATAGACACCATTTCTTACAGGAAAGGTCAAATGTGCAGCATTGACCAACTCGTGTTGCGATATTATTATTGGTAACCTTCCTGGGGTAAATGATATGCCACATGACAGTATTACATCCTCTGTCAATTGTAACGTTGATGACACCATTTCACCTTTATCTCAAATCATTGTTGATGATGTATTACCACCTGTAAATGAATGTATGTTTGCCAACTCACTAACGTCAGCACATGAATGTATGGATCTGAATGTAATACCAACTTGTAATGTGATTGATAACCTTGATATTACAAAGGCAGTAACCAGATTTGCTGCTCAAATGCAAGATCGAATCGATCAGACAGAGGCTTTACAAATAATAAGCCCAGTTGTAACATCTCCTGAAACAACCAGGGAGAAATTTATAACAGCCCTAAAAGCCGATTGATCTTTGCAGAAATATTTTTAAGTAATAGGCCAAAAGCCACGCTTAGCAAAGAACGCTAGATGGCATTTTGCTCTGAAGAATGGGATTCTGACACGGTACTATACCAAAGGTTCTAGCACTACAGAACAAACGGTGCTACCATCAGAACACCGTAAACAAGCATTACATCTAGCGCACGACATACCCTTTGCAGGGCATATGGCTTATGCTAAAACTAGATCGAGGTTACTTACTCAGTTCTACTGGCCTAAATTATGCAGTGATACCAAACAGTATTGCAGAAGTTGTGACATCTGCCAGAAGCTTGTCAAAAAGAGTAAGCACCCGCAAACGGAACTGCAAATCACAGATTTGGCAAGCAGACCGTTTGAAAAGATCTCGGTCGATATAGTTGGCCCTCTTAACCACATAACATCCAGAGGGAATAAATATATTCTAACCATAATTGACCTCTGTAGCCGATGACCAGAAGCGATTCCTCTTAAAAACATAACTTCCAAAGACATCATGGAAGTCTTTTCCCATATTTTTGCTAGGGTAGGGTTCCCTGATACCATCCTTTCAGATCGGGGTAGTCAGTTCATAGCATCAGCCACTCAAGCCTTTACTAAAATGTTAGGGGTAAAGCACTGTTTCAACAGCCCCTACCATCCTCACTCAACGGGAATTATAGAAAAGATCAATGGGGATATTAAGCACATGCTCTCAAAAGTTACCCAAGAACTCCCTGAAGACTGGGATACGTATTTACCTGCTATTTTATTTGCATACTGGGAAGTGCCTCATTCCAGCACAGGTTTCTCACCATTTGAACTTGTATATAGTGCCAAACCACGCGGCCCATTATCTATATACCATGCCATGTTGACTGAAAGTGAAACTGTACATAAACCTATTTCATCTTATGAACATGTAACATCATTGCGTGAAAGGATAATGCAATCTTGTGTATTGCCAAAGAAGCACTGAAATAATCAGGTGCTATCTACCGACAGTACGCTAACAGAGGAAACAAGACGATAACACTGACGCCAGGACAGGAAGTTCTTCTTCTATTGCCAAGCGACAGACATCTACTGACGGACTCATGGCAAGGACCGTTCAAAGTGTTACGACAAATGTCGACTGTAGATTACGAAATTGCAGTTAGGGACGAGCACACGATATTCCACATAAACATGCTTAAACCATATTACAATGGGGACGAGGACCAGGTAGAAACTACAGCAAGCACGACGATAGTAGACCAAATAGATGACGACGATACTGACTAAATACCGACACCATCACTTGACACGACAACCAACTTGCATGACATAAAGATTAATCCTAATCTGACACAGACAGAGATTGACAGTTGGATTTAGAACCGATGAGCAAACTGTGACGACATACTGACTGAACTGACACATTCACGTTACTGTACGAAAACTTGACATGACAAAAGGTTATTGGCAAATACCGGTACACCCTGGACAGCATACATCTGACAGCATTTGCCACACCCTGGGGACTATACGAATGGTGCAAATTACCATTCGGGCTAGTTAATGCACCAGCGACCTTTGTAAGAATGACAAGACTCCTTTTGACTGACATTTCTAACATAATTTGGTACATGGACGACATTTGCATACATACAAAGAACATCACAGACTACATAACAGCATTACAGCAGACATTCGACAGAATCAGACAACACGGACTGACTGTTAAACCATCCAAGGTCGACATAACCTACCAAGAAATTTCATTTTTGGGCTACAAGATCTCAAATGGCTTTGTGTCGACGGACGATAACATCATGTCCAGAATTCTAAAATTGTCGCTTCCGACAACTAAGAAAGAGTTGCGAAGTGTCTTAGGTCTGCTAAACTACTACATACAATTCATTCCACATTTTGCTGATTTGACCGAATGTTTCACTAATATACTAACAAAGAAAGAACCAAATGTTATTGTGAACAGCGAATGCTTGCGACCTGCATTTTCGAAAGTATTATCTTATTTTTCTAGTGAACCTATTCTCAAATTACCTGATCTTAACACTATTTTCAGGTTAAGATGTGATGCGAGCTCCGTAGCGATTGGAGGGGTACTTCTTCAGGAACACGATCAAATTTTGTACCCTGTATACTATGTTAGCCGCAAGTTGAAAGCCAGAGAACAAAATTACAGCACGCCGGAACTTGAAGCACTCGCTCTTGTGTTTTCGGTACGTAAACTTTCCCGATTTCTCTTAGGGAAGCATTTTATAGTTGAAACCGACAATAGCCCATTGACTATTATCACCAGAGGGACACCAAGTAACACTAGAGTGGCAAGATGGTCACTACTTCTGCAGGATTTTAGCTTTGAAGTCAGACATATATGTGGCTCACAAATTCATTGGCCGACCTTCTTTCTAGATGCCCATACGACTTACCCAGTAGCCATATAGCACCTGAGCACACTGCAGATAATGTGTAAGCTGCAAAGTGTAAGTGCGCAACACCACAGCCACATTTGAAAGTATTTCAGTAACGCTGTGCAATGTATGTGATAGGGGTGTAATTTCCCATTGTAAATATATTATGTATATTATATCATTATGTGAATGAGTGTATCGAATACTTGTGACATATGTGATAGAATGTGGGTATTGTTTTAAATATGCATTAAACATGTACTACAAATGTCACGGGACAGTACTACAGGATCCAAAAACTTACTGTGTTTGAACTACTTCGAGTATCCTGAGTACCTACACCACAGCTGTTTCCAAGAACTGATTACTCCGTTGATTTAAGTAACATCCAGACGGAAGAACTGTATTATGGTCAACTTAGAATACCAACTGTGTATTTCCGGTGTGTATGAATATTAATTTGAAAGATAGCAGACTATACTAGAACACTCACAAAACATTGACGTTTTCCACAACTTTGTGAGTTTAATATTTCCATATACGGAATTGCATATGAGGATTTCTGTTATATGTAATCTCAGCATCGTAACTTGATTTACTCGTTCACAACAGTGACATTGTGTTCACTTTTGTCAATAAGTATCAAATTATGACACTAAGAAATGAATTTATAAATGTAATTTATTTTGTTGAAAGCATGGTGAAATTACCGTCCATAACCTTTGTATTACAACCAAGGTACGTAATTAAAAATGTTGGTAATGTGTAACATGTATTAAAACCATCATCACGTTGCCTGATGGGTAACACGTCAAGATGATGTCAGTTGTGCATGGAGAGAGTTACCAAAGCTGTAGACCTTCATTAGGCTCTCGGACTAAGTGAGGTTGGGGGTCTGAGGTTGGAATATCTTATAGGTAGATGTTCGCAGTCTGACCTCATCTTTTGAAATGTTTGTTATATTGGTTGAGAGGTAGGTGCGTGTTAGCTGTAACTTACCGGGACTGGCTGTGTCACATTGCTGCGGAGGTGATAATCCATCGAAATGATTGTAATTGATGTGTGTTGCGTCATAGCAACATTGATGATTGTGTGAATATAACTTACAATTACCTGTACATGTTAATATAAACCATCTGATGGCTGTAGAAATGTGGTTTCTGAGGAAAATGCAAAGAATACCATGTCCAAGTTTCACATCCATACAAAAGAACAGGCTCTATGTATCCCCTCAACACTCTTTTTCTCGTTTCAATTGACATCTTTTATTGGTCAGAATGGTTTTCATCTTGCTAAAGGCTACTTTCGCCATGGCAATTCTTGTTCTAATCTCTTCAAGGCATTTCCCATCAGATGTTACGACTGTTCCGAGATAATTGTACCGATTAACATGTGGAAGAATATTCCCATTTACTTGTATATTACATTGTGGTATTTCGTTCGTCCTAGTGACAACCATAATCTGTGTCTTTTTACAATTTAATTCTAACCCCAGTTGTTCACTGTGTGCAACAACCGCATCTACTAATTGTTGCAGATCCTGCTCATTGTCTGCAATCAATGCTGTATCATTGCGGTATCTAATGTTATTGATGTTTCGTCCTGCAATGCTGATTCCATTTATATCTTCTAAATTTCTGATATTATTTTCATTGTATAGGGAAAAGAGATCTGGATACATTACACATCCCTGCGTAACACCTCTTTTAATAGGTTGATATTGTCCCACTTCATTATCAATCCTTATGGCAGCTTGTTGTTTCCTATATATGTTTTTTATAAGTCTAATGCCTTTCCCATCAATCTATAGGTCTGCAAGCATATCCACCAATTTGACATATCTAACTATCGAAAGCCTTTGTGTAGTCAATAAAGCAAAGATGTATATCTTTGTTTACTTCTATAGCACGTTCAATAACTGATCACAGCATATACACAGCAATTACTGTACATGTACTGTTCCTTTCAGCACCAACACCCAGTGACAATAATTTAATACAGTAGTCATGATCATTATCATTTAAAACATCGGCGCTCAGTAAGTTGATGACTTGTATAGTTTTTATTGATGTGATTACAGCTTTTTATTTCAGTAGTATGACAGGTGTAATAGTGGCATGGGAGTGAATGAAGCAAACATAATTATTGGTAAAGATCTGTCTTTATTGATAAAGAAAGTTGGCATTGTTGGTTTATTTATAAAGACATGTAGCTATTTCCTCTTCCCAAATAAAACGAGCAGGCGTCATCAAGAAATATGGAATATCTTAAGAAAATATTAACAAAGAACATGCATTAGTGTCACATTTCACATCATAAATAAACACATAACTATTGTTTGGCGTTCATAGAAGTAGGAGAAAGAGGCAGATGCATGAGGACACACTAGGCAACATACAAATTGAAAGCTATAGTTACCGACCGGAATTCGAACCTGTCATCTCGAAATTCGAATACGTTCGATAACTTTAGCTTTCAGTTTGTATGTTCTCTTGTGTGTCACCAAGTCTCTATCTATTTCTTCTAGGTCTATGAGAGCCAAGCAATGCATGTGTGTTTATTTATGGACTGTCTTGGTGGCCTCAAGAAGATTCCCAGTTGATATTAATGTGTAAAACATTTCACATTTGGTGACTGGCTGACACGCAGAAAGCACATAAGCTAGGCAACAACAACAGCCAAGATTAAGACGGTCATTCTGAGAAAACTGCGGGAAGTCAGTAAGAAAATAATTAGAAAAGTTGATCAATAGAGGATATAATCCCACCAGGAATATGGGTAAACTGCATCAAATACTACAATAGTCGGGAAGAGAAAGTCTTAAGAACGTGGCGACAACCAAGAAGATTGGCGTTATGAGGAGAGAATGTTTTAAGAACGTTATGACAACCAGGAAGATTAGTTTTGTGAGAAGAGAAAGTCTCAAAGTATGTTCTGACTACAACGAAGATTTAGTATTTGTATTTTGAGGGGGCTTCAAATCAAAACCCTAAAAGTGTGATAGAAATTAGAATAATCATGCCATTGTATTTTAACCTGTGAATATTTTTCTTAAGGATGTGAAGAGGGTTAAATAAGTGACATCAGTGTGCAGACGAACACGGTGACGTCACAAGAATAGTTTAAAGATGGTCGCCCCGCTTTTGACATGCACCAAAGAGGAGTAGCGTTAAGTTATCAGTATTTTTTAATTGGGGGGGGGGGAATGTCAGTGAAGGTGACGCGTATAGAAATTTATCGGCGAATGAAGGTCGGGTATGGTGATGTATGCATGTCAGTCCATGAAGTGTATGAGAATAGTATGAAGTTTCAAAACTTGTCGGTCCTATTAAGAGGTACAGCATGTAGTGTATGAGTGGTGACACAAGGGACCAAGGGAATTTTTTCTACAGGAATCCAAGCACTTTATCTGCGCTGGACGACTTGCATTGAACGCAGTGGTGACTACATCGAAAAATGATACATTTGCTCTTTACTTTTTCAGAATATATTCACCTAACAACAACACAAAATTAAGGTTTTCATTTGAAGTCCCGTCATATAAATCAAGTGATTAGCCAACTGGTATGGGCTTCGACACACTCTGCACCTCCAAAAGAATATTAGTTTATAGACCCATATTAGTTTATAGACCCATATTTTTTTTCAAGACATGTTTAAAGATTGTCACTAATCTTTTCTCCCTGTCATTCTCTGTCCCTATTGGAGACATCTTTTTAGGCAGCAACCAAAGCCCGGAGGAAGGCAGTCATATTGAGAGAACACTCCATTAAACGTGCAGCAATGGAAGGTTGGACCTGTTGCGGCTTGAACGCTGTACCACGATGTCTGTACTGCTCTCGAAGATTCGGATCCGAGGGACCCCACGATGAAGATGTGTGCAGCTGATTTTAAGACGCTGTAACGAAAGAGACCGATTTTATCAACATAAAACATATAAACTGCAAACCGCTTAAGGCGATCTCGGATGTGGCGAATTTCTGTTGTGAAGAACAATATTGTATTGCAAGTTGTAAATGCATTACTATATGCTTGAATCCTTATAAGAAAAATTCTGATAAGAAGAACTATTGTTTGGGGTCCCAGGTGAGTTCGCCTTATCAGGTCTGCACTGTGTTAATGTTGTAAATATATACAATTTATATTGAATAGCTTTAACGGGTTTAATCTCTGAGATCCATTCAATGAAGATGTGCACAGTGCCTGAAGATACTCAGCGTGTGTATGCTTTCGTGGCAGTTTGGGCATCATTGGTGTATAGCATTCCTTGTTTCTTGCCATGAGAGTGCACTTGGACAATGTCTATTCATCTCTTGATAGCATCCTCCTTCTCGATTCACCGTCCTCCTCTTGGGCTGTTTCCAGTTAACTTTCAATTCAAATTAGTAGTTTTAGAAGTTTGTTCTGTAAATCAGGTCATATTATTAGTAGATGAAGAGGCTATTTCCTTTCCTCGTTCCTTCTGCAAACAAAGAGTGAGACGCATAGTTTACAACTTGCTACGTCCCGGTTCGCTGTGTAAATCATATCATTTTGTACTCTTCTCGCGATGATGGTGGAATTCTGCAAGAGGGCGTCTGATTGGTCTGGAACTCTGGGATTCCGAACGGCCCCAGTATATAAGGCCCTGCACAGGTAGAACTGGCCCTTTTCCGTAGTCCACCACACCGAGTGACGAGGCGCCAATGCCTATTGCAAATGTGTGTTTAGTAGTTAGACCCTGAAGTTTTGCAGTGGAAAAGCCAGAATTCTAGCTTTAGATTTTAGATTTTCCTGGGTATTGGTGGACTAGAAGTTTTTGTTAAGTTAGTTTTTGGTGGACTAGAAGATTTTGTTAAATTAGTTTTAGGTGGATCAGTTGTTGGTGGATTAGTGTTTGTGGATTAGTGTTTGGTAGATTTGTAGTTTTGACTGGATTAGAAGTTTTTGCTACACTTAGGAATTTGGTTTGTTAGGTTAGTGTCTTTGCTTTTTTG
>JACEFZ010006519.1:0-22657 GCA_014155875.1 Cepaea nemoralis | reverse complement strand
TTTTGGGGTGTTGGAGATCATAGTTTATGGAGTGTCATACTGACCAATGCCAGGCGATAAGTCTCTTGCTGCTGTTGGTGACTATTACTACTGGTGCTATTGGTACTATGTGCACCACCATTACATGAAGGTAATGCCGTTAATTGGGGATTTCTGTAGTGTGAGTCAGCCCCGGAATTGTTCAATAGTGTTGGAGATTGCAATGTGTGGGTGATACGTCCGTTGGTAAGACACGTAATGATGATGATAATTATTACTATTGTTGGTATTGCTACTATTACTACTACTACCATTACAAATACCACCTAACATGCCCCTTGATGATGATGACTAATATTACTACGAAACAACTCTACTATTATTACTATACAACCACGCCAATTGTAGACAATAGCGATAAACTTATTAGAACCTACTCGCCCTGATCAGCGCCATCCTTCCCACAGCAGACAGTTTGATACTTCATGACTGAGACACCCCAACCTCTAGACCTAACAACTTGACCACCTCTTGATCATCACCATGTCACTACACCTACTTTCCCAGCCAATTTATGTAGTCACTCGACCACTTGACCACCGCTTGACCACCACTTGACCAGTACTTGACCACATCTTGATCATCATCGTGTCACTACACGTACTCTCCCCATCAATTTAAGGGGTAACATGACCACCCCTTGACCACTCCTTGACCACGCCATCACTCACTTTAACCACCATCACATCACTAACTGAATCCTCCCATACAATTTAGGGGGTCACTTGACCACCTCTTGACCACTTGACCACATCACGATCATCACCAACTTACTACACTCACTTTCCCTGACAATTTAAGGGGTCACTTGACCACTTGACCACAGTTTGACCACCACTTGACCACTACTTGACCACCTCCTGATCATCACCACATCACTACATATACCTTCCTCTACAATTTAAGGGGTCACTTGACCACCCCTTGACCACCTGACCAACCTTTTGACCACTATTTGACCACCACTTGACCACTATTTGACCATGCCATTACTTATTTTACCATAACCGTTTCACTACACGTACTTTCCCCGACAATTTAAGTGTTCAGTCGACGACTTGACCACTACTTGACCACTGCTTGACCACCTCTTGACCACTAATTTACCACCCTTTAATCATCACCATATCATTACAACTACTTTCCACTAAAATTTTCCTCACTTGACCACCGCTTGACCACTGCTTGACCACTAATTTACCACCCTTTAATCATCACCATATCATTACAACTACTTTCCACTAAAATTTTCCTCACTTGACCACTGCTTGACCACTAATTTACCACCCTTTAATCATCACCATATCATTACAACTACTTTCCACTAAAATTTCGTCACTTGACCACCACTTGACCACTACTTGTCCATTACTTGACCACGTCATCGCACACTTTAACCACCACCACATCACTACACGTACTTTCCCCTTTAATTTAAGTGGTTACTCCACCACATGACCACCACTTGACCACCTCTTGACCACCACTTGACCACGTCATCACACACCCTTAACTATAAGCGGTCACTTACTATGTTTTTTTTTTCTTCTATATATATTTTATTAACATTATTATATACCTTCTTTTGATCGTTTGTTTTTTATTTTTAATGTTTTATGTCGTATTTTTTATGTCGTACCTACAATTACTTGACCACCACCTCTGAGCACGCACGCCACCTATGATGAGTCACTAGACCACACCCACTCTGATGAGTCACTTCGCAACCGCCACGCCTACTTTTTGGGGAAAAAAGAGTTATCGCTCTTTGAGGATCAGGATCGATAAATGGTTGATTTATATAAGATCCTCAAAAAAGGAGGTGATGGAGCCCCACTTACACAACTCTTTTGCAAGATGAAAAACATACTCACCAATAAACAGATATCAACTGAACCAAGAAATAGAGTGTTGAAGTGCTACGTAGAACTACTTAGAACCTGTACTTGTGTATGGATGTGAAGCGTGGACAATGGGCAGACAAGCTGAAAAAACATCTGATGGCTGCAGAAATGTCGTTTCTGAGGAAAATGCAAAGAATACCATGGACAGACAGAAAAACCAATGAACACGTCCTTCAAGAAACAAATGAAGATCGTAAGCTGATTAGAGACATTAGACATAGACAGTCAAAATATTTGGGGCATGCTATGAGAATAAATGAATTGGAGAACTTTATGACAACTAGCAAGATAGAAGGGAAGAGACCAAGGGAAAGACCGAGAAGTAAATACCTAGATGGTTTCTCCGCGTGACATGGTCGAGACAGAAACACAGACCTGATTCACGACTCTGGTGATCGAGTGAGATGGCAAAACATGACCGCTCACGCTTATCAGCATGGCACATGATGGATGGATGGATATTTATTGACGATCTTTATATCTTTTCTTTGTTTCTCAATTTTGTGTTTTCTTATTTTTAATTGTACAGCATAGAATCACTTCCCACCATACATCGTTTAGAAGAAAATAACAAGACTAAAGGGGCAAGGAAAGACGTCTAAACACAGGGTAAGTGGTGACGTTTTCGTGTCATTCGAAAACAAAAATGCCCCCCCCCCCCCCCTAAAGTGGCGGACTACTGTCGTTGGCGAGAAAGCATGTCACGGCTGCATTCAAGGGATTGACCAGTGCTCCTGCTTGCCCGCCCCTTGCGGTTATGCGGTCTAGTTATGTATGAAGTTCTCCAGCCACCTACAGCCTGTATTTGGCTTGAAGATACACTGAAACTAAAGTAGTATTAGATCGACTACCGGGCACATACCAGTATGGATGAAACAGAGGGTTCATCAGTTTTCGGGTATCCCTTGCATTCGACGGGCCATACAACTCCAAGCTCGGCCAACTCTCAAGAGCTGCTAAACTATGGTCATACAGTTAACAAAGAAAAGTTGTTCCTTCTCCTGTGTTCGACAAACAGTAAACGATTGCTCCAATACACCGAGGAGGTAGCAATACAGCGGCTCCAACCAATTGTTTATACACAGACAGACTTCGTTTTAAATTTGACCGTGGAGATAACAAATGCTCCATATTGGAACAATATCAGGGACTATGTGTTTTAAGTACTGTAGCCAAAATATGATTCATGTATACACTGTACATGATATATAGCCATATAGTATTAACTTATGTGCCAGGTCTTAGTCAGATATGACTTCGCTATCATATGCCAGTATACAGTACTACTGGCTCTGTTAGCACCGAATGTTGGGCGGCGCTCACCAAACATGACACACCACATTGTGCCAACATCTTCGAGAGGAGGAGTGCAATTGGGAGGGTACAAGCCTTACCTTAATGCGAGGAAATGCAACCTAAAGACTAAATGTCATGGCAGGGCAGACCAGACCCCAAGACTTGGATAGCGACTGGTCTAGGATGGAAGCTCCGACAGGCGGACAGTTAGAGTATTGCTTTGCTGATCCGGCAGCTTCTACATCTTGTCTTGTTCTAGACGTATTGATGTTACCTTTCATCTGAAGTGAACTAGGCAGGTCGAGGGAGGGATCAGACTGCATGGCCAACACATGGTCTCTAAACTCAGCCCAGGCTTTGTGTCATGGTGAGGTATAACTCAGTTTTACAAACTATCGTCTGTCAAGACGGCAAGGTGGCAGTTAGATTTCACCTAACGAGATGCAGCGACATATGCCAGGCTATAATTCGTGCAACATTATGTTTGTGGCTTCTGTGTTCAAATGGACATGTAATTGTTGGATTTTGTCCGAAGTTAACGACGGTAGTTAAAGTATATCTACACGGAAACACACCTTACGGTCATCGACCCCTATTCAAAGAAGGAAGGCAATGACAGACTACCTTTTTTACAGAAGCCTACACAACTGTAGACGTCATAGAAATGATGATATCGGGTCAGTTCAGCAAGAGGCAGCCACTGATAGATGGCACTGGTGTGTGCTGCCAATAACGTGCTGGTCTGTATGTCTGCGTGTAGCTAACATATATCATTGTCTGATACTGTGCATGTGCTAGTTTATTGCCATAGCCGAGCGTGTCTTGCAATGGAATCATGGATTTTGCATGCCTGGTTGTCCATCATGAGGTCATGTTTTTTGTTGCTGTTCTAATTATTTAGACAGTCTTATTTTAGCACGTGCGTGCTTTAGCTGCTTTTTAGCTGCGTGCTTTATGTGGAATTGAATGTGCGTTCATGTACTATGTGTAAACTCGACAGTTTGTGTTTATGTAACTTAGACCTGCTTGCTGCGGAAGATTATGATTAACCAATTTGGCGTTGAAGATGAAATAGAAGAGGATATCTCATGCGTGCATTACTTTAACGTTTCGTGTGCGTTGTTGTATCTCGTTGTGAGACTGGCAGTAAAGGAGACAGATCTGTTGTCAATATGATTGCTAGAACAGATTTAAACACGTTGCCTGTAGACAAGAGTTGAGCCTGAGCTATAGCAGCCGGTAAGTTGGTAGAAACTTGCTTCATGTAGTTAAATATTCCATAATTATGCTTGCAACAAAGAGAGATGCTGTTTACTATTCTCAAATACAAATGTAGATTAGTGCCATGAATTACGGCGTTTAGGTGGCAGTGAATACTCTAGTGTTTCTAAATCCCATGCTTTATTTAAAAAAAAAGTATATGCATTTAGTAAAGGAACACATATGTAACGATTCTCAACCTGTGTGTTTTTACACTTAATGGGGTCACCAAGAATTTTCTGGGAAGAAGGGATGGGAGTGTCACATCGTTTATTTTTACGTTCAGTAAGTTGTATAAGCCTCATCTGAAGTGACAAGACTGAATCATGTGTGGGACAGCTACATCTGTTTTCTTGTCCAGCTAACACTGGACAAGTCACTTGTAATATCTTACATACGTGTGACGGCGGGACTCTCAGTACAGAAACAGGCAGTAGGATCCAGGTTTTTGACCACACATTATTTATGAAATCTATGCACATATGGGATAAGGAGGGCAAAGCAAATGCCAGTGTTACACATAAAATAAATACGTATGGATGCAATAGAAAACAAATTTGTCAGTTGTGAAACGTCGACAGTTAGCCTAGGTTAAGCATTTCCCTCGCCATGGCACCTTCTCAAAGGCAATCCTTCAGGGAACAAAATGAAATGCGAGCAATTAGGTATATGTCGCTCCTTCAAACATATGAAACATACTAAACACGGACACAGAGTGCATAAATTACAATGGGTTCAATAAAGGTGAACTTAAGTTACGGATTGAAAATCCCCAACATAAGAGACAATAAAAAAATATATACTAATGAGTGAGTTGAGATAGTCGACAAATTATTCTCATTGCGCCATCAAATCATTCAGTCCATAAGTGCTCGGATCCCCTCCTCAGTAAATCCTGCAGCGTGTAGCGGCTCACGACACCAGTTCTGTGTTGGTTTATTACCCACTTTGGCTTCCTGAGTAGTGTTCTTGTTTGGCCACGCCTCTTTTAACTTGCTGTTCTCGCAGCCTGACCATGGTTGTAGATTCCCCGTCATCGCTTGGTTGTCGTAAACGACTTACTTCTCGTAGAGCATTCTGGATGTCTGCCTTGTCCATGGCTCGTCCGCCCTCCACAGTAGCCCTACCCGCAAGCCTGTCAGCCCGCTCATTCCCTTGTACATCCGCATGCCCTGGCACGAAGATGAAACTAATCTTTGCCAGCCAAGACCGCTCCAGAGACAGCAGCCACTCTCTTCGGACCCACCCCATCGCTATCATCCTGAGCATAATCATTGAGTCACTAATGACACATGCCCGATTGAATGTCTGTGTCCCGAGCCATGTTATTGCTTTACTTACTGCCATGACTTCCATAGTCAGGCTGCTTGTGCTCAAAGCAAAAACGCCAGACTCTAGTATCACACTTTTCCCTCCGGCCTGAGCCGTAAAGTTCCATGAACTTCTCACTCCTCGGACGACCGACCCATCCGTGTAAATGACCGCATCATCTTCTAACGAATTCTCGAAGATCAGAGCCTGCACTTCCGCCTCAACAGCAGCTGAAATTTCTTGTCTGCATTTCCTGTCTAGTTGGATGCACACTGAAAAAGATGTACAGAACTTTGTTGGCACTTGTACCCACTCTTCGCCAGGTTCTAAGTCCTCAAGTAAACACCTGCTGAAGAATGTCTTCGGCTTGACCCATCCACGACATTCCTCTTTTTAACCAGCTGCCCTTTATCTTCTTGATCTCGCTGTGCAGTGGATGTTGTGTGTTTTCTTTCACTCTGAGATAGTCACGTGCTTGGCAGAATTGTATTCTGTCCCTCATGGTTGGAAAATCAAGAAGTAACGCATCGCCCTGCATTCTGTATCTCTTGTACATCCAAGAATAATGCGCATAGCTTCGTTCTGTATCCTTTCCATCCTTGCTATCTGCTTATAGCTGAGAGTCAGGATCGCCATCGCATACTCCAAAACAGAAAGGACCAGACCCTCGCAAATAAGACATAGATGGCGCTGCTCACAGTTTGCCGCCGCCATCACCCGCATCGCTGCCAAACCCCGCTTCACCTTTGTGATCACCTGGTCTACATGCTCAGTATAAGCTAAGCTTCTATCTAATCGTATCCCCGCGTAATTCATCGCCTGCGTTCTTTCCACCGTCTCTGAACCCAGATATACAGTTGGCGTTGGGGTATTGTCAATATGGTTATTTAAAGATAACCATGTCTGCCATGAGTCAGATTACTTAAGACCTGGTTAACAGCAACATAGATTGTTGAAACATTAATAGTGATAAATAAGCACGGAGAGTGATAAGGAAAAAGACACCGGTAACGGGCTAAAGATAGTGGCCAATAGAATTGCGAGGAGGAGGCCACGTGATTAGGAGGGTCGAGCAGGGCGCACGGACAAAGGGAGTGAGTCGGAGTTGGGAAGCCATGACAGACAGATCACGAAAGCAGAGAATTGAGTCTGTCGGGAACACCGCCATGTACATTTCATAGAACGTACTAAACCATTGTTCTAGTAGGAAGATGTCCGACTATGTCAAGCAACCAGCGCTTGACAACAGGGAGAAAGAACGACATAGTTCCTGATACCAGTTGCACAGAAGGCGAGATGTGTAGTAAATCCGCCATGCCGGTGAAGACATGTTTACACGGAGGGAGGCTAGTGGTGTAGCTGAACGGGTCGGTAGTGACCCCGTCCTACGAGTTGTAAGTAGGTTAGTTATGCACATATATAACTGTATGAACTGCTTGTGAAGAAATAAAGCTAATTATTCAGCGTGTTTTTCACTCATGGAAAGCCGTGGTGGTTCTGTGTATTCTAGTATGAGTTCAAGCGTAGTTTGCCAGTGTAGCGTCAGCATACCCCTAACAGCGCATTGGCAATCATGGGGGACGTCACGGAGACTGAATCCAGGAAATGGAGGACGATACGAAAGTGAGCGATTCTCTCGGGAAAAGTAAGCAGCTTGGAAAGTTCTAGTAACAGATCGAAGTTAAGAACAAATATTAGAACACGACTAGTGGAAAGCCGGCAACAGGATGAAGCTACAAAGATACCAGTGTATTAATTGTGAACTATAATATGATTTGTGATAGCAAAGATTGGTGTGGTATAAGGAATAGGTGCAACAATGAGCGATGCTCAATAATATCGTAGAAAGAGTTATGATTAAAAACCAGAATAGAAGCTTACGAATTATGAATCATGGCTAGTGGTAGAGCATTGCACGGTTGAACATAGCAACACGATTTGCAAGAAATTGATTCGCAGTGAGCAATACTCAGCAACTCAGGAAAGTGATTAATACCAAATAACATAGAAAATGACAGAGTGTGCAAAAGATGAAGCCCAAAGATGGAATGGTAAAATGACACGGGAGAATACAGACTCCAGACAATATATTAAGAAAGACAAGAAAGAAGATAACGTGGTCATACCTCGGGCTGACCAGACAGACACTAGACGGGTACCAGACATCCAAACTGAAGACCGTGCAAAGCAACAAAGAGACGACAAGACACTGCGAACTTGTTTTCAGCGGGCAAACTGCCCACCTAAACAATCGAAATTAGGCAAGTGGTCATTTGTAATGATGAATGAAATTCTCATGAGAGAATACACGAAAGATGCAACATGTATCTTACAAAGGGTGCTGACAGTGCGAGAGCGCAGTAACGCTCTGGAACGGGCACACATCGCCCCGAGTGCAGACCATATCAGTTTGGCCAAGACTAGAAAGCGATTATTATCCAGGTTCTACTGGCCAGGCTGTGAGAAGGACATCAGAAGCTATGTCCGATCATGTAAATTGTGCAAACGAACAGAGGTAAGAGCCTCAGACATACAAATAGAAAAAAGCAACAAACAACAGATAGAAAACACTTGTGAGAAACACTGTCAACAAGATGACAAGAAATCAGAAACTCACCACATAGAACAGGTCACTGACAAGAGACAGACAAACCACTGACACATGAACAGCCAACAGTCACACCGATAGCATGTGGCTTATTAGAGTGGCAGCGTCGTCAGAAATGTGCAGAATGCATCAAACTTAGGGTTACAATATTCTTAACTTTGATGAATACTATAGTTATGGGAAAGGAAATACGTCATCGGATGTTGAAAACAGTAAATACAAGAAAAACACATACAGTTAGAAAACAACAGTATACCCCAAGATATACAAAAAACTCAAGACTCACCGCTTACACTATACCACCAGGCAAATCACATCAAAAACTGGTAACAGCATATACTTACTGGGTTCGGCAGGCAGTGTCAAAACTATTAGCATCAAACAGAAATTGCAAATTTAAGAAAAATAAAACATCAATATTACCACTCACAAGATAACATCACATGTCTCAATTTCAAACACTATTATCTTGTGATATATATATGTGTATATTGTAGATACTTTATAGAGGATATAAAAGCTATATGGATGTGATTGGTGTAGATAGAATTGTTGTAGTAGAATGAATGCATTGATAGATATAAGGTTGATTGAAGTAACATGATGATGTGGTAAAGTCATCAGAGAAAGAAAAAAAAATACAAACAGTACAGAGGTGTAATAGTGTGGTTAAAATATATACATGAAGTCTGTGAATGCTAGCAATAACATGGCCTAAGAAATGTTACACCGACTATATGACAAAATGATCTGGTCAGATTAGGGACAAAATCCCGATAGTACTGTCGTAAGTCTTTCTTACTTACTTTAGTGTCGTCCTTGGAGTGATGGGAATCCACACCACATTTTTATTACCCCAATATTGTTGTCTTAGAGAAACCACCAGACTCCGTCCACAAAACTCCGTCGGTCTGCAAACCCCTTTTTCTTACTCTCACTCACCCTTAGATCATGCCCCCTCTCACTCCTCCCCAACATAACATACTCCACAACTCTAGCTTTAACAAATAAATACAAAATAATTTATTAAGCAAAGAGTATAAGTGTGAGAAGTGTGTGTTAGTAATGTGTAGAATGTGTGTCGAATATTCTAGTGGGTGCAGACTTAGACCAGGTAGCTGAAGAGCCCAGCCCGATCATCCCAGAAAGGATCACACCACATCTTCATTCAGTCCACGAAGACCTCACCCAGGTATGTGTCCATCCTGCTAGATGTAGATTTCCACCGGTGGCTGTTTGATCACTCAAAAGAACTAGTCACAGTCCGACCCTAAATCCTGTCTGGATCACCCAGTTAATATATGTCTAATTTGTTCCTATACTTATAACCCCCTTGTCTAGTGAGGACACGAACATACTGTTCTTTGAAATAAATGTGCTTCCTGTCTCAAGTGTCTACTGTTCACAAGACCATTGTTATACTAACTTCCTAATAAGTTTATACTGATTTATTCCCATGTGATGGGGAATAACTGTATCTCTTTGTTTGTTCACCTGTCGTGTAAAACATACTGCCACTGGGCTGTTCCCAGGTGGTGTAAAAGAAATTCACTTTTTACTATTCTGTTCCCAAGTGATGTTTGAAACATTAATTTGACGATTGGTCTTCCTCCAAACTGGTGCGGAGAAAACAATTTCTGGTCTTCTGTTAATGTGTGACGTTTGATAATCCCTCTTATGCTTGTTCCCGTAAACCCTTTCTATCATGGGCTAAGTGCAAAAGATGTTGACCAACTGCCTGCACCAAGGTCTCCATTCTCAGTGACTTGAGTGACCTAAAGGAACCTGTCAACGAGAGAACAACACATTGGGTGATAGCAACTGTCCCCAACCTCCATTGGATGGGGGGGGGGTGGGGTGTGTCCGCCTCACTCAGATACATGACAGTGAACATTCTCTGTCATGGGCATAGGAGTTCTTCACTCCGGTCTGCAGTGGGTTAAGATCAGGACAGAGCAAAATGTAAAGTGTAGACCCCTAGCAGACATCACTAGAAGATCCCATCATTGTACATTCTCCCCATCCCCAATTTCCCCAATATCACCCCACTACACAATTCTCACTAGCAGAGCTAATTCTATTCATTACTCTAGCAAGTTTTACCGAGGCTACTGCTTATATTAACTAGGCTTAAATATACTCTCTACAATACCTTAAGCACAACACAACAGTGTCTTCGAAATCATATCCACATTTTGCCATAACAGGTACGTGTACAATTAAATCTAATTAATTTCCGCACACGGTAGATATTTTTTTTAAATCCACTGCAGTGACAAACACGTCCGTGCAAGTCAATCCTCAGAGTTACACTACTTGTAAACAAAGCATGTTTTTACCCAACAGCCTTGAGTGGCCACGTGACGTTCTTTTGATGTTAACAAAGGTGGTTCAAGGGCAGATTATCAATTTCTGAATAAATTCTTTCCCTTGGGTTTCATCAATGTCACAATAGTAGATTATCTCCCCCTTTTGGACAATCCATGCACAAGTCGCTTCCCCCTTTTTCTCAACATATGCCTACAATTTCCCGTCTTGTGGGGATTGTCAAAGAAGATTTCCTTGTTTGATGTTGGCGACTTAGCGGTGTCCTTGATCTAACTGGTAAACAACTGCAGATGTACATTCCGACTTTGTTTTTCTGTCCCGGTTAAAAAACAAATGTAGCTTTGCACACAGGCCATGAATATGACCGTCTGTATTGTCATTATCTGGTGGATACACAGTGAAATCATGACATAGGCCCCCTCTTAAGAGAGTAGTCCATCTCACTCTTCTCCACTGTGAATTCAATCCAGATGATTCATTCCTCTTCTTCAGGAGCTGGGTGTCTTGATAAGAAGTCCGCTCTAACATTTTCCTTCCCAGGAATATACTCAACTGTGAAATTGTAGGGTTGAAGTAACAACGACCACCGCATCAAACGGGCGTTGAGCTTCTGAGAAGTAGCCAGGAACATCAGGGGCTGATGATCTGACTGGACCCGAAACTTAACTCCATACAAATAGGGCTGGAATTTTTGCACGGCCCATACGAGAGACAAACATTCTCTCTCGACGGTCGAATAATTCCTCTCAGCCTGGAGTAGTTTCTTGCTTGCGTATGCCACAGGTTTCAAAACCGAAGCATCGTCTTTCCCTTCCTGTAACAACGCTGCCCCAATCCCAATCCCACTTGCATCCGTTCTCAACACAAATGGTTTGGAAAGGTCCGGGAGCTGTAATACAGGTTTACTGACCAAGGCCTCCTTTAACTGACTATAGGCAGTCTCACATTCTGGTGTCCAAATGATTTGGTCCGGGAATCCCTTTTTCAAGGTTTCCGTCAATGGAGCTCCCAGTTCAGTGAAATGTGGGATAAATTTCTGGTAGAATCCACACAACGAGAGAAAAGATCGCACGTCCTTCTTCGTTTTTGGCCTTGGGGCATTTCTGATTTTCTCTAGGTTCTTCTCTTCTGGGACAATGTGTCCTGGAGTGATGGTGTGACCTAGAAATTCCAGAGTCTGGTAACCAATCATGCACTTGGTTGGACGAGCGGTAAGCCCTGCTTCCTTGAGTCTATTAAACACTCTCTCCAAGGATTGCAAATGGTCATCCAAGCTGCCACTGGAAATCAGAATATCATCCATGAAGGAGATGATGGCCGGATCCTGTAAAGGATCTAGTAAAGTCCTCATCATACGTGTAAACACACTAGGTGCGTTGCTGAGACCAAAGGGCATGACCTTGAATTCGTAGTGTCCACTGGGTGTACTGAAGGCCAGCAGTGGTCGAATCTCCGGTTTGACTGGTATTTGATAGTACCCCCGACTCAGATCCACCTTTGAAAAGTACCGAGCCTTATGGAGCCTAGCGAATAACTGCGTTGGATTCGGCAAAGGTTCCACCTGAAATTGTGTATGACTGTTCAGAAGTCGGTAGTCTATACACAACCGGTGTTCTCCACTTGGTTTCCGTAACAAAACTACCCCCGCATTGTATGGGGATGTGGATGGTGCAATCACGTCATCCTCCAGCAGTTTTTGTATTTCCTCCTCCAGGGCCTTTTCTTTAGAGAAGGGCACTGGGTAAACCTTCTGGCGAACAGGCTCCTGTGTAGTCAACGTCATCTCGAACTCCACCAACCTCGTTCGTCCTGGTTTATCAGTCAGTATCTCCTTATGAGACCTGAGAACCTGGGTTATCTTCTCCCTCTCCTGGGAGGTCAGATCAGGGTTCACCTGCACATCCTTGTAGGTTTCCTGGTGTACCAGGGGATATTCCCTGCCCTCGCTGGTTCCCACTTCTGTCTCCACTGCAACTGCCATTGCCATGAGGTGAGCTGCTTTTTCTCCGGGTCTCTCTTCGTATTTCCGCAAGAGATTGATATGGAAAATCTTCGACTTTCCCCGGATCCGGATCTGATAGTTGGTTCTGGATATTACCCTTTCCACGGGAAATGGTCCTTGCCAACCTATCTCCAGTTTGTTGTTTCCCGTTGGGAGTAGCAACAAAACTTTGTCTCCCACCTCTAGAGATCTGTCTTTAGACCTACGGTTGTAGTAAGCCGCATGTCTTTTCCTGGCCTTTTTCAAGTTTTGATTTGCCAGAGTCCATCCTTTGTGGAGTTTTTCTTTCAGTTCCTCCACGTATTGATAGGATGAGATTACTTCTTCTGACGTCCCCTCTTCAGTCCAACTCCTCAACATGGCTTCCAACGGTCCTTTGATTGGACGACCAAACAGCAACGTAGCGGGTGGTAGTCCTGTTGAGCCATGAGGAACTTCCCGATAGGCAAAGAGTGCTGCAGGGATATATTCATCCCACCTATCAGGTTTTTCCTGCGCTAGTTTCCTGAGCATTGTCATCAACGTGCCGTTGAAACGCTCTACTTGTCCATTGGCTTGAGGGTGGTAAGGTCTGGTATGTATGTGGTTAGAGTGAAACACTCTAAATACCTCCTCCATGAGTTTTCCACAAAACTGGGACCCATTGTCCGTCAGAATTTGATCTGGGAAGCCTAATCTTGTAAAGGCCTCCATCAGTGCATCCGCCACTCGTTTCGAGTCAATCGTGGTCAACGGTATGGCTTCACCCCACATTGTACAGCAATCCACCATTGTGAGTATATACATGTTCCTCTTCCTAGTCCTAGGAAGTGGACCCACGATATCGATGGCTACCCTCTCGAAAGGAGAGTTCATGATGGGCATCTCACCCAGGACCACCGGTGCTGTCCAGTGTTTCGGTGCCACCCTCTGGCACTCAGGGCATGACTTCACATACCGACGCACATCCTCTGTCATTCCCGGCCAATAGTAGTGGCAGGAAATCCGCTGCATGGTGGCGGCAATACCCATATGTCCACTAAAGGAGATGGTATGCCCCATATGAAGAATCTGGGACCGGTGAGCTTTTGGGACGACCAACTGACCGTATAGGTTGTCTCCCCTTCCTGCTCTCCTGTAGAGTATCCTATTCTTCATGTAGTACTGCCCCCGTCCTGGTGGATCAGCACTTTTCTGCAGCTTTTTGTAGCAAGGACGTAAAGTATCATCCTCACTCTGGGCAGTTCGTAGCTCCCCCGGCATTGGGTTAGTCACAATTGCGTCTGCCTCTTCCGTTCTCGTCTGAGAGCGAGTCTGTATTGCTCCCATATGGATTGGCTCCCTGGGCATTCCCAGAAAGACATACCGGCAACCTAGGATTACTGGGAAAATGGGATCGGTCAATACAGCAGCCTTGATTGTGCCGGTGACATATCTTGACCGAATCTCCACGTTAGCAATGGGCAACTTCATGGCCACAGCACTCTTCTGTGCAGGCTGTATTTCCATGGTCTCACCTGTGAATTGTTCTGGGTGTACCAGATCCGCAGAAATCACGGCCTCCCCGTCCAGTCCTGTGTCGTACAAACACTCCACTTGACGACCGTTAACCTCTACCAATTCCACTACAGGTGGTTTTTCCTGGTCTGGAGTTTCTTCGTCGGCCTCGACCTGTTCAGTGGGCTCCACCTTAGGTCTCCCGGGGCACACGATGAATTTAGATTCTCCTGACTTTCTCTTGCAGTCAATAGCATTGTGCGTGTTTGACTTGCATTGGTTGCACCATTTCTCTGTCCTAGATTTTCTTGTGCCGGACTTGAGTGAGCTCTCCTGATGGTGAGCTATCTTGCTGACCTTGGCATTCTCCGTGACAACCTCCTTGGAAGTCACTTGACATGCTGCGAAGTGAGGGCTCTTAGCCTTCGATTTGCAGTCCCTCGTATTGTGAGTGGGTGACTTACAAATTGAACACCACTTCTCCGACCACGGTCGTTTTGGTGTAGAGCTCGAAGAGCTCTTGCTTCCCTCCTTCGTCTTCTCTGAACTATCCTCTGATTTTTGCACATAAGGTTCCCCCTTTTTTGTTCCAGAGCTTTTGGCTTTTTTCTTGTCATGTTTCTCCTGACTTTTGGTGTTGGTGGGAAGGTTTTCCCCGGCCTCCCCATGTACCTCTACGAACCGTTCTGCTAATTTTGTCACGAGGTCAATACGTTCCGCTCCTTGTTCTCCCAGGAATGTCCTGAGAGGTTTTGACATTTGCTTCTTCAGCTGGTCGACCACCATGAGTTCTTCCAGACTCTCATAGTCATGTGCGAACCAAGCCAAATCCATCCACTTATGGAGATAAGATTTAAGACGCAAACTGTAGGCGGCAAACAACTCCCCCGGTTCTCGTTTCGCTGCTCGAAATTTTTTCCGGTAGGTATGTGACGTAACCTCGAATCGTTTCAGCAGAGCCGTCTTTAACTCATCATAATTGTTCTCATGTCCTGGTGGCAGGCGAGTATAAACTTCGTATCCCGTCCCGCGTAATCCCTGGGATAGCTTAAGATTCCATTTGTTACGCTCCAGACCCATAGCAACTGACATAGCCTCGAAGCGTTGAAGGTATTGGTCAATCTTCTCTTTGTCCTCCTCGTAGACCGCCAAAGGAAACTTCATAGCATGGTACCCCTGTCCACCTACTGGTGTTGAGCCTGGGACTGAGGAACCTCCAACTGCTCCCTCAGTTTCCCCATTAGATTGACTCTTGAGCTCGAGTTCCCGCATCCTTTACTCGTGCTCCCTTTTCTGAGCTTCTTGTTTAGCTTCCAGTTTCCTAGCTGCTTGCTCAGCTTCCAGTTTCCTAGCTGCTTGCTCAGCTTCCAGTTTCCTAGCTGCTTGCTCAGCTTCCAGTTTCCTAGCTGCTTGCTCAGCTTCCAGTTTCCTAGCTGCTTGCTCAGCTTCTAATTTCTTAGCTGCCTGCTCAGCTTCAAGTTCCATCCTTCTAGTGGCTTGCTCAGCTTCTATCCTCTTAGTTTCTAACTCCATCTTCCTCAATTCCAATTCGGCCTTCCGATCGTCTCTTTCTGCTTGACGATACTCTCTCTCCACTTCCTGTATGTAATCCGTTAAAGCTGAACCAGACAAACCCATTCCTTCCCCCTTTGCCCTTAGTTCTGCCCCAGTTAATTTAGGAGTGGCCATTTTTCAGACAGGTAAGTCAGCAGATAGGGTGCAGATTATCTCCAAGAGGAATATATATATAATGAACAATCACTGTTAATCTAATAATTAAGACCACACACAACACAATCACTCAGTGACAAGAGAAGAATCAGGACCACAGACCTATGCAGACGTGTGAGGTGTGAACAGGTAAGATATGTATCCTAACCCCTATCCACATTCACTCTAGCTGGATTCTCTCTCCAACAATATCACCGTCCTCTTAGTAAAGATCCCGTGTCAAAAGACCCCGTTGTCAGGAGATCCCACTGTCAAAGGATCCCGCTTACAAGAGATCCCGCTTACAAGAGATCCCGCTGTCCAAAGATCACGTTTACGAGCCCCCAATAAATGTCGTAAGTCTTTCTTACTTACTTTAGTGTCGTCCTTGGAGTGATGGAATCCACACCACATTTTTATTACCCCAATATTGTTGTCTTAGAGAAATCACCAGACTCCGTCCACAAAACTCCGTCGGTCTGCAAACCCCTTTTTCTTACTCTCACTCACCCTTAGATCATGCCCCCTCTCACTCCTCCCCAACATAACATACTCCACAACTCTAGCTTTAACAAATAAATACAAAATAATTTATTAAGCAAAGAGTATAAGTGTGAGAAGTGTGTGTTAGTAATGTGTAGAATGTGTGTCGAATATTCTAGTGGGTGCAGACTTAGACCAGGTAGCTGAAGAGCCCAGCCCGATCATCCCAGAAAGGATCACACCACATCTTCATTCAGTCCACGAAGACCTCACCCAGGTATGTGTCCATCCTGCTAGATGTAGATTTCCACCGGTGGCTGTTTGATCACTCAAAAGAACTAGTCACAGTCCGACCCTAAATCCTGTCTGGATCACCCAGTTAATATATGTCTAATTTGTTCCTATACTTATAACCCCCTTGTCTAGTGAGGACACGAACATACTGTTCTTTGAAATAAATGTACTTCCTGTCTCAAGTGTCTACTGTTCACAAGACCATTGTTATACTAACTTCCTAATAAGTTTATACTGATTTATTCCCATGTGATGGGGAATAACTGTATCTCTTTGTTTGTTCACCTGTCGTGTAAAACATACTGCCACTGGGCTGTTCCCAGGTGGTGTAAAAGAAATTCACTTTTTACTATTCTGTTCCCAAGTGATGTTTGAAACATTAATTTGACGATTGGTCTTCCTCCAAACTGGTGCGGAGAAAACAATTTCTGGTCTTCTGTTAATGTGTGACGTTTGATAATCCCTCTTATGCTTGTTCCCGTAAACCCTTTCTATCATGGGCTAAGTGCAAAAGATGTTGACCAACTGCCTGCACCAAGGTCTCCATTCTCAGTGACTTGAGTGACCTAAAGGAACCTGTCAACGAGAGAACAACACATTGGGTGATAGCAACTGTCCCCAACCTCCATTGGATGGGGGGGGGGGTGGGGTGTGTCCGCCTCACTCAGATACATGACAGTGAACATTCTCTGTCATGGGCATAGGAGTTCTTCACTCCGGTCTGCAGTGGGTTAAGATCAGGACAGAGCAAAATGTAAAGTGTAGACCCCTAGCAGACATCACTAGAAGATCCCATCATTGTACATTCTCCCCATCCCCAATTTCCCCAATATCACCCCACTACACAATTCTCACTAGCAGAGCTAATTCTATTCATTACTCTAGCAAGTTTTACCGAGGCTACTGCTTATATTAACTAGGCTTAAATATACTCTCTACAATACCTTAAGCACAACACAACAGTGTCTTCGAAATCATATCCACATTTTGCCATAACAGGCACGTGTACAATTAAATCTAATTAATTTCCGCACACGGTAGATATTTTTTTAAATCCACTGCAGTGACAAACACGTCCGTGCAAGTCAATCCTCAGAGTTACACTACTTGTAAACAAAGCATGTTTTTACCCAACAGCCTTGAGTGGCCACGTGACGTTCTTTTGATGTTAACAAAGGTGGTTCAAGGGCAGATTATCCATTTCTGAATAAATTCTTTCCCTTGGGTTTCATCAATGTCACAATAGTAGATTATCTCCCCCTTTTGGACAATCCATGCACAAGTCGCTTCCCCCTTTTTCTCAACATATCCCTACAATTTCCCGTCTTGTGGGGATTGTCAAAGAAGATTTCCTTGTTTGATGTTGGCGACTTAGCGGTGTCCTTGATCTAACTGGTAAACAACTGCAGATGTACATTCCGACTTTGTTTTTCTGTCCCGGTTAAAAAACAAATGTAGCTTTGCACACAGGCCATGAATATGACCGTCTGTATTGTCATTATCTGGTGGATACACAGTGAAATCATGACAAGTACAATAGGGCATACGGTAAGACTATCATCTAGGAAACCATGCGTTCATACAAGGTGATTGGTCCAGTGGTTAGCACGTTGTGGTACTGACCATGAGAACAGATCAATGTAGGAGATGTGATAGGATTGCGGTAATATAATATGCAATTGTGAATGTAAATATGTATGTATGAATATATATACACCCAAGGCTGTTATTAATTTCAGATAGTTAAGGGGTGTAAATGACTGAGCAGAAGAGATAGTGTCGACGGTACCTCAAAGATGCTACCTCACTAGCTGACTGAAGAGGCTGAGACAGACAGACGCAAGTGAAGATTGGGAATCTGATGGGTAGAAGATACAGTCAGCGAAGACAGATACCAGCCAGAACCATCCAAGGGAGTAATAGTTAATAACATTGACAATCATTCAATAAACAAAACTCATAATACACGTAGATAGAGATAAATATAATTTTAATGGCTTTAAGTACATCCATAAACATCAGTACGTTCTTATGATCATGATCATCATGCCATGTATATTTGTAATCAGTATGCATGTAATTGTAACAATAATTGTAACAGTATTGATTGTACTATTACCTGATGGTAACACATAAAGTATAAAATGAGATGTCGGTAGAAACTGATAAATGATCGCAAAGGAAAAAAAGAAGGATCAACGTCTACTAGAGCAGGAAGGTTGACAGTGGGTCTAAAACCACGATACATCACAGATGACACCCATAACATAAAAGGAAAAGAAGAAGGTAACTGAGACATTACTACCAGTGATACATATTGATGTCACAAAGATTATAATGATGGGCGAGTGAAAGTTTGAATAGTGCTTGAGGTATTACATGTGAGTCCAATTTTATATACTATTCTGGTTTTATGACAATATTGTAAATTGGAAAGACAGACATGTACAATTGGTAGGAGAAACTTATGTGATTGTGGTAACAGGTACATAACATAAGAATATGAGGAGTGACAGTGAAGTGAGAGAAAGGGGACGAGAAGACTGAGAGTAGGAATTTGTGCCAATGAGGATCAATTTGAACACAACCGGGATACTTGCACACCAGTATACAGGAAGCTTACAGGCATAGACGGAACATTTGAGGTGCTAGTATGTGTGTTGTAAGACAGAGTACATAAACAAACCAAAAAAAATTAAACACTATTAAAAAAAAAAAAAAAAAAAATAAAACAAAGAGAGAGAGGATGAAAGAGAGAAAGAACATAGCACAAGCGAATGTGAAAGGAAGGGAGGAAAATGAAACGGACGAGTGAGAATGAAAGGGAAAGAGAGAACAGAGTGCAAGTAAAAGAAAGGATACAAGGATAGTGGAGTAGGATTATTAGTAGTACCATTGATAATAGTACCAAGTGGTAGTACTGTGTACATATAATATTTTAACATGTAGTATATCGGCATGGTAGTAGATGTATATAAAGGTATATAAGGGTCATGGTATTAGCAACACGACAAGGAAAAAGTTAGCAGCAAGAACACCAGGGATAAACAGAAGGCACATGAAGGGAAGAGATAGCCACAGAGCACAAGTAACTAATGGCAGCCGACCACGCACACACGTTGACAAGACAAATACAAGAGTCATAGGTACTCACACCAAAGAGATCCACAGTCGTAGCATAGACTACTCAGGAGCAAGATAGAGCTTAAACAAAATATGGGTGAAATTGATATGTCTGCAATACACACGTTCCTGCACCCAGGGCTTAAGGGCTGGGGAGGGTGTCAGTTGCTTGTACCGAGGTATAAATGAGGAATCTTATGGGAATGTCCGGGGTGGGACATTGGGACTCATAGTAGGTTGGTCTTCAACTTGCCGAATACAAAGGGGGTTGAGGCCACACGAGGTCTATTTGGGAATAGACGGATATTCGTGTCCGACATTATAATTTGTGTGAAGGTATGGCAGAATATCAACGTAACACAGAGGGAAGTTAAAGGGAACTGAGAAGCAAGCTCAAAGGCATGAGGCAGTAGACAGATATGTGCGACCAGGGACAGGCATGTGCGACCAAGCTGACTCATGTCAAGTGTAGAGATAAGGAAGAACCCAAAAATGTAGAACATTTTTGAAATTGCGGGGGGCATATGCCATGAGTCAGATTACTTAAGACCTGGTTAACAGCAACATAGATTGTTGAAACATTAATAGTGATAAATAAGCACGGAGAGTGATAAGGAAAAAGACACCGGTAACGGGCTAAAGATAGTGGCCAATAGAATTGCGAGGAGGAGGCCACGTGATTAGGAGGGTCGAGCAGGGCGCACGGACAAAGGGAGTGAGTCGGAGTTGGGAAGCCATGACAGACAGATCACGAAAGCAGAGAATTGAGTCTGTCGGGAACACCGCCATGTACATTTCATAGAACGTACTAAACCATTGTTCTAGTAGGAAGATGTCCGACTATGTCAAGCAACCAGCGCTTGACAACAGGGAGAAAGAACGACATAGTTCCTGATACCAGTTGCACAGAAGGCGAGATGTGTAGTAAATCCGCCATGCCGGTGAAGACATGTTTACACGGAGGGAGGCTAGTGGTGTAGCTGAACGGGTCGGTAGTGACCCCGTCCTACGAGTTGTAAGTAGGTTAGTTATGCACGTATATAACTGTATGAACTGCTTGTGAAGAAATAAAGCTAATTATTCAGCGTGTTTTTCACTCATGGAAAGCCGTGGTGGTTCTGTGTATTCTAGTATGAGTTCAAGCGTAGTTTGCCAGTGTAGCGTCAGCATACCCCTAACAGCGCATTGGCAATGTCACTGTTGCCTTTGTTGGGTTGACCATTGCCCCAGCTTCAACACACCAAATACTTATGCGATTGAGTTCGATTTGTAGTTCCACAACAACCTGATCTCTATCCTTGCCCTGACGATACACTAAAACATCGTCTGCAAACGACAATGTCCTCCCCGGTCCTATGATTTGCTCGCTGGTGAACAGTACCGGAGATAATGGTGATCTCTGTGGTAGGCCAGGATATATTGTTATTGGTTCTGAAGTCCAACTGCCACATCTAAAGACTACTTTCCGTTGGAAGAGGGCTGCAGCGATCCAATTAAGGAGGAACGGACTTACCTTGAGTTCAAGAAGCTGAAGCATTAAAAAATCCAATGGTACTTTGTTGTACGCGTCCTCAAAATCAATCGCTGCGTCTAATGTTTCAATGCCTGAGTGGAAACCTTCATAGACATCATGGGCAAAGACTGCTGCATTGTTCCAGGTTTCTCTTTTTGGACGGTACCCTTCCAGGGTAGGTGGGAAAACACCTTGCCTCTCTAGCTGGCTTGATATTGTTTCTGGCAATTAACTTCTCCAGCAGCATGTCTATTGTATTCTGCATGGTTATTACCCGGTATCCCTGCATTTTTGTGTGGTCTTTGCCAGGCTTCATCAAGGGAATCAGATAGCTGTATAGCAACTCCTCCTTGATGCTAGCACTCCCTATACTCTTTTGTACATGTTGCTAATTTCTCTAGCTTGTTGTCGGTACACATATTGATGTCATAACTTATGCCATCTGGCCCTGGAGCGCTGTTTTTTTAACGTCGAAGCATAGCCTTGATTTCTTTCACTGTCACTGTGTCGTCATCCGAAATGTTCTGGGCATTGCACTTATCTGAGGTGACCTCCTTGGCGAGATTTCGACCTCTCATGTCTGTCTGGTTGCTCTGCTATAGATAGCGTTCGAAGAGGATTTTACCCTTATTCTCGTCAGTCCTCTGCCAGATGATTATATATAAAAATATATAATAATAAAATAATACAATACAAATAAGTATTCTAGGACACAACAAACGACCTTTTGATTATATAAATCGTCACTAGGGACAGCACAACACAAACACATCGAAAGAGAAAATATAAAATTATAAAATAATATTAAAACATAACTCATTCGTTGTCAAGAAGGAACACAAGTTGGGTTCAGTTCAGTCTTGAAAGGTGCTATTTTTCTACAAAGGTTGAGTCCAGTTCAGCTGTATAAAGTGACAAATAAGAACTGTGTGGACAAAAGTGTGCAACCAGTCAGATATGAATATAGAGAAGGAAGTCAGTTGAGTTATACAGTTGCATCTACAACAGTATTGATTTCCGCTGGATGCATGCATCCCAGAGATGATTAAGTGGCTTTCAATTTTAAATTGACAGCTGATGGTGAACAGAGAAGAGGAAAGCAGGCCCAATTCAGGACTGATAACATAAAAAATGGACACGACCCAGGATTTCTATACATGTGAATGTACTTGAGGACAGAGAGTCATGGGAGACTGATGAAAGATTCTTGACCTCGACGACCCATGTTCGAAGTTACTGCATGAGATGAGGGTGAATGGTTTGATGCGTTTCGCCATGAACACTATGATCACTTACGTAGTTTCATGCGG